>NMUG010007365.1:0-12108 GCA_002855965.1 Monotropa hypopitys
TTATTTAGTGGTTTGTGTTAGGAGATGCTTTGCCACGTGCCTATCCCTTAATAACTGTCTTATAAGTTATCAGGGATGGGTCGTGACAGAGGCGATTCAAGTTGCGTTGGATTCCTAATCGAATTTCCTACCATAATCCAGGGTCAACCACCTTAAAATCACACTAGGATTTTAAGATAAAATAAATCAAGATACCGAATCTCATTTAGAACACGAATTGAAATTCCGGAAAATACTTTATAAAATACGGGTCGCTACATCTCAACCACCTTAAAACAATTTCGTCCCCGAAATTTTCTAAGGTTAGAGTACAAAAGACAACACAAGATCGACCCAAACAAACATGAATCAAAATAAATCCGGATACTTGCCACGAATCTCATCCTCCAGCTCCCACGTTGCCTCTTCCGAACCATGATTACTCCATAAGATCTTCAACAAAGGGATCGTCTTTACACGTAGCACTTATTCTCTCGAGTCAAGAATGCGTATCGGCCTTTCTTCATAGGATACATCGGCTTCTAACTCCACATTTGACCAATCTATGACGTGTGACGGATCTGGCTCGTACTTACGCAACATAGAAACATGGAATACGTCGTGGACATTAGAAATATTTGATGGCAAAGCAAGGCGGTAAGCAACCTCTCCAATCTTCTCAATGATGTCAAACGGCCCAATGAAACGAGGCATCAACTTCCCCTTTTTCCCAAAACGCGCAATACCACGACGAGGTGACACTTTCAAGAAAACATGGTCACCAACCTCAAAGGACAAAGGAGTACGACGTCGATCGGCATAACTCTTGTAGCGACTCTGTGCCGTAAGCAATCTCTGGCGTATCGTCTTGATCTGCTCTGTAATCTGCTTCGTCATCTCCGGCCCAACAATTTCAGACTCTCCCACATCAAGCCAACAAACTGGTGAACGGCAATGTCTACCGTACAAAGCCTCGAAAGGTGCCATACCTATACTCGAATGGTAGCTATTGTTGTAGGCGAACTCAATAAACGACAAATGATCTACCCAACTTCCCTGAAAATCTAACACGCAAGCTCGTAGCATGTCCTTCAAAATCTGTATCGTACGCTCGGACTGGCCATCTGTCTGAGGATGAAACACCGTGCTGAACATGAGCTTCGAACCAAGGGAAGCCTGTAAACTCCGCCAAAAACGAGAAGTGAACCTGGGATCTCGATCAGACACAATGGATAATGGCACACCGTGAAGTCTAACAATCTCTCGGACGTACAATCGGCTCAAGCAGTCTACGGACTGAGCAACTCTGATAGGTAGAAAGTGTGCTGTCTTCGTCAATCGGTCGACAATGATCCAAATAGCATCCTGTCCTCCTGAAGATCTCGGAAAGCTTGACGCGAAATCCATCATCACATGCTCCCATTTCCACTCTGCGATAGGTAGGGACTGTAGTAGTCCTGCCGGACGCTGATGCTCCGCTTTCACCTGCTGGCATGTAAGGCATCTCGAAAAAAACACTACAACATCTTTCTTCATCCCCGGCCACCAGAACCACCGTCGAAGATCGTGATACATTTTTGTCCCTCCAGGATGAACAACTAAAGGAGAATGATGAAACTCATGCAATATACCTCCTCGGCAAGAATCGGGAAGGAATAATCAAACCCTAGGTCAATTTTACGAAAAACATGCATATACGAAATATCTCAAAAATACTAGGATTTCAAAGAGAGGGAGGAGAATACATAACCTAGAACATAGCAAGTGATGGATATCACCCTACCTTGAGAGCTTGAGGAAAACCTAGAAACTCGAACTTGAAGATGTGCCTTCGAAAACCGGGTCACTAGAGAGATCTCGTCGCGTAGAACAACTTTAAACCTTGGGATTTCTTCAATGGAGGCTTGCAGATGCCTCAAATCTTAGAGAGAAGTTTGGGTTTTGAGTATGGAGGTAGAGAGAGTGTGTGAGAGAGTTAGGGTTTTCCAAATAGTTGGAATGACCCAAAAATCAGGCTCAAATGGGCTTATATAGCCCCAGAAAAAAGACATAAAAACCCTTAATGAAATGCTGCGCGTAAGACCTGTTATCGATAACAGGTCAAGCCTGTTATCGATAACCACCTCCGCGGGGATAACCAAGGGGCTCTGGAAACAACTAATTATCGATAACATAAGAGTCGTGTTATCGATAACCACAATATTGCAAGCTGGTTATCGATAACATATAGACACTATTATCGATAACTACACTCTCGGGTCCTAACCAAGAAACCATAGGGACAACCAGTTATCGATAACATGATAAGCGTGTTATCGATAACCACACTCTCGGGCTTTATAATGGTTAACCGGTTATCGATAACATAAGACACCGGTTATCGATAACCAAAATCTCGGACAATTCTATGGGCAACCGGGTTATCGATAACACAAAGAACCTGTTATCGATAACCACGTCCTCGGGATTTTCTATGGACAGCTTAGGTCCAAGACAGAGAAAACTTAAAACGCGCATAACTTTCTCATCCGACCTCCGATTGAGGCGATTCAAGTTGCGTTGGATTCCTAATCGAACTTCCTACTATAATCCAGGGTCAACCACCTTAAAATCACACTAGGATTTTAAGATAAAATAAATCAAGATACCGAATCTCATTTAGAACACGAATTGAAATTCCGGAAAATACTTTATAAAATACGGGTCGCTACACAAACAACCCCCCATTGCGCAATGTCGTGAGTGCTCGTACTAGCCACTCAAGGTAACCCAGCTACCTGCATAATTTAGCCAACTCAACTTCCCACATTTGTTTGTTCATGATCCGTGCAATGGCAAAAGACCTAATTCCCCAACATACATAGGTTCCCGCATATCATAGTGAATGGCATTCATTGAATTACATGTATTTAGGCCTCAATTGCATTTTCCCCAAATTCCCCACACTTAATCAAAACTTGGTGTTAAAACAATTTGGGGCTTTTGATCAAAACCAAATATTTGTGAAATTAAATTCATGAGAGACCCAAATACATGTCAATATTAAAACAACACATCGAAATTATACTTGACCCTACACAAACATCAACCTTACTTACACAAAATCAAGGGGATTTTGAGATGTATAACAAATATATGAACAAGCAAGGTTAGAATCCCCTACCTCAAGAAGATTAGACTTACAAACCACCAAGAATCCTCCACACACGACCTTGATTTGAGCACACCACCGGATAGAGCTTGAGATGCTCTCCAAGCTTCGTGAAGACCAAAATCCAAGAAAATGTCTTGAATCTTTGAGAAGTTAGAGAGAAGATAGAGGTTTGAGAGGGTTTAGGAGAGAAGGGAGAGAGACTGCTACGTTTTTGGACGAAATGGGGTAACCCTAAGTCTAAAATGACCAAAACCCAGAACTTAAAACATTCAGCCCGACGACCCCCGTCCGGACGGGAAACCCGTCGTCCGAACGAGTGCCCATCTCTGTCCGAATGAGACCCATTTCTGGTCCGGACCAAGCTCCTAAAGCATAACCCCTCACTCACTTCTCGGCCGTCCGAAAAGACCCCATTCCCCGTCCGGACGAGGAACCTGCTGAAGGTGCAAAAATGTTGCTGAATCGCTCCCGAGCCTCGTCGACGTAACCACGAACATTTCCTCAACCTTCGACAAGCCAAAATGATGCCCCTCGATCATACCACGCCATCCATAACGTTCTAAGCAACTCCCACAATTGAATTAAGCGAATCGATACTAAACGATCTAGCGAATTTACGAACGACTAAGGCATAATCGCAATCGAGATAATACTAAAAAAATATTAAAATGCACTAAAATTTACGAAGTGTGACAAACAGTGTTTGGTATCCAGGTATGAATACGCCACGTCGCTAATCCGATAATTACCTTGATAATTAAACGGGTTAGGGCGTGACACATGCATTATTGCTGGAAGATCTTGATGATTGCTTACTACCACTGAGCGAGTGTTGATCATTCAGAAATCCATCACCAATAATGAAAAATTCATTCCTACAAACGGCGCCAACTGATGATGCGATTTCTGACTCCAGCCCAGCTGCACTCTAGCCCTGCAAGTTAGTTTTGACACCGATGGAGTGTCGGCAAAAGATCTTCCGATGCTTAAGTTAGAATATTGTTCTCAGAGAAAGGAAGCCAAAAGGAATTAAGAATAAATATTTTTCGTACCTTTGTTGATACCCCTTATGGAAGTTATATACCTCCCATCCAGTTTTGGTAGGTTTCCTTAGGTTTAGTAACACTTCTTTATTCTTCTCGCACGCTCCCGCGATAGGGGGCATAGATGACGGGATTCCATTTGACTCCGCAGGGTTCCTATTTAAAATATAAAATAGACGAGAGCATCACTTGACTGTTCTTGACAATCTCGTAGGATCAAAGCTATGAACATCCGCTACACAAGGATCTTGTTGACAACCTCTGTCAATTTGGTGTTGATCTGATCTAAAACCTCTCTGGTGCTGAGCTCCTTCTGGTGCTGAGCTCATCACTTCTCATCAACCATTTAATTATATCTTACCCATTTCTAATTATATCTTACTCATTCCTAATTATATTCTATTCTTTATTTCTTAACATAATTATATTTAACTCATTATTTAATTATATTTTATTCACATTCTTAATTATTCTTAATTATGTTTTACATCATAACATAATTATATTTTACACATACCATAATATTTTACTTACATCTTTAATTATAATTTATCTCATACCTTAATATTTTATCTCATCATTAATTATTTTTTACTTTTATAAAGTATTTATTTTATTTTTCAAAAAGATTTATTTTATCTCATTTGATCCATAATATTTATTATATTATTATTTTTCAATCATACTTTTATTTTTTATTCAAAATATATTAAGAACAAAAATTATAATATTTTTGCTCTTGAGCTAGTATCAAAACAAAAGATCACCATAGACCTCATCTCGAAACCAACCGACAACCCATCTTCCATCGTGTTATTATTGATGAGCGAGGAGACCCAGAAACACCAACCCTCCGATTTGATGACGCCAATCATGGTATGTTGCCAGTTTTTCTAGATCACAAATCCAAACCGAACGGTCAGATTTCCACTCTTTAATTCTTTTTTTCTGGGTTTTCTTCAATCAAGGCTATGAATTCATCAAATTCAAATACCGAGCATTCTAGGTTTCCCAATTCGAAAGGATTTACCTCAAATATTGACTTGAGTGAGACGTTAGGGTTCGGAAAGCCTGCATTTGGCTCGGCATCAGGCCGTTCGAAGCCGAGAATGATGAAATTGAGAAAATCAAAGGGTAAAATGGAAGCTGGTAAAACTGATTCTGGGTTTAACCCTTTTCGGCCTGCTTCAGATAATTACATTCCGGAAATGGGTTCTTCAGTTTTGGGGAAGTTGAACTATAGAAATGTTGGTGTTGGGAATTTTGTGTTTGGAGCCAACTTCAATACCAATATGGGGAGCTCTAGTGGATTGGTGGGAAATGAAATTCTTGATGACATGGGGAAATTGAAGATTGGAAGCCAACAAGATTTCCTGAGTACTAGTAATCCTGTGTTAAATATAACCGTGGACGACAGAGAGAGTTCTAGTCACGTTGAGGGCTCTGATGAAGGGTTTCCTATATATGGAGGTGTCCATAAAGAGAGAGGCATTGACAAAAGTGCGGTGTCTAAACTTCCAGAGGAAATTGGGAAGTTGAACATTGAGGGTTCAGAAAATATGGAAAGTTATAAGAATGTGAAAGATGTGAGTTATAGTTTAAGTGCACAGAATAAGGTAAAATCCAGCATTGGAAGTGGTGACAATGCCACGAACTCATTTGGTACGAGCGTGGCATCAGAACTTCAAAATGAGTTGAAGAAATTGAACATTAGTAAGGGTAGTAATTCTTTGGGCAGAAGCTCAGCAACAAGTATACTTCATGAAAGGATGATGAATTTGAGCATGAAGGACCCTGTGAATACTTCTTTTGGTGACAATAAAGATGATAATTTTAGTGCCAATGACCAGAGTGGCTTTGTTTTTGGAAGCAACAGAGGAGCATCTGGTATTTTCTATGGTAAAGCAGGAAGTATGTTATCTGCTGACATGGTGGACTTGAAAATAGCCAGGCAGGGAGGGGACAATACTGGTCAAAGACAGACTTGTTTTGCGGAGGATTCGATGGGAAATTTGGGCAATAAGAATTGTGATGATCAAAACCCACTTGAGAATTTTATTGAAGTGCCTTCTATTGTCAGACCTGAAAAGAAGTACGAATTTAACTTTAGGAGCAGTTGGAATGGTACGCGGACAACCCGTGCAGAATTCACCACACCAAACCCGAAAGGAAACATATTTCCTGGCTTAGAGAAGAAATTGGAGTTCAGTGCAAAAATGGAGTCAACTAAAGTTGCCAGATCAAAGAAAAAAAGTGGAAAACATAAGAACCCTGCCACAGCTCAACCGTGGCTTGGACGAGATTTTGTTTTGAGTAGTAGTTCACAAGAAAATCCAGACTTCTTTGAGGCATATTCTCCTATGGACGTTTCTCCATATCAGGAGATATTGGCCGATAGCAAAGGTTCAAGAGAAACTTCTGTAACATCAGAAGAGGCATTCCATCCTTTTGTCAATGATGCCTCAAGTGAGTCGCACCCAACATTTCCGAGTGATGCAACAGATGACGATTTGGCTTTTGCAACTCAGCGAATGAATATTAACGAAGGTGATATGAAATGTACAGAAACAGAAGTGGGAGACTCTGAATATAGGTTTGGCAAAGGTGTTGGTGCTAAAAGTCCTTCTCAAGGGTCTGTTTTGTGGGCTGATAGTGAAAGCTTCAAGTCTGCAAATGAGCAGTTAGAATCTTGTACTGATTCCTTTGTAACGGCTACGGATAACGAAGTGAGTTCCAAATTGAGGATGGAGGGGCAAGAAAGTGATTCTAGGATGCAATTTAGTTTTGCTTCTGGTTCACAAGATGTTAGTGGGACCAGCTTTATGTTTTCTGCACCTTCCTCAGTGCAAGGTCAATCATCATCAGCAATGCGCCAACACAAAAAGAAAAATCGTGCAAAGCTTGTTCAAGAGTCGTATAGTAGTTCCACTCCTAATACTAGAGTTCCGCATACATCATCCTCTATGCAGTTTTTCCCAATCTCAGACACTTTGCTTTTGTCCCCCAGATGGGGTCAAAAAGGAGATTTGCCTTCTTCGCTCAGCAGAAGGGGGGATGAATCTGAAACGTTGAAGGAATTGGAAATCAAACAAAGCTCTACTGCTGCTGCAAGCATCGCAGCTCAGGAAGCTTGTGACAAGTGGCGACTGAGGTGTGTTTTATCTCCAATCATGAGGATTCTTACTATGACTGGAGTCCTACATGGCATATTTTTCCATGCATAATTCAGGAAATAATGTTTCTTTCTATGTAAAAACATGGAATCTCAAATGTTTATTTTGATAAGATGTCTTTGATTTGCACAAGACCTTGATGACTCATATTTTGAAAGCGATGCATGATATATCTTTTGGAAATCCAGTACAGATTAATATACTCGGATAAGCTATCATTCATCCACCATTCAGTGATGTTACCTGACAATCGTCGTACTAGATAACACCTTTTATGCCTAGGGAAACCAGGATATATTGTTATGTATCAACTAGGTAAAAAATGTTTTTATTTTTGATTGATTGGATGGATGGGGCAATTTTACAACTATGGTGAGGTAGCTTGGTGCAAGTTCAGAACTTTAGTGGGATCACATTAGGAGAACAACCTTGAAACATATGTCAACAAAGTTTTTTCTGAAAAGTCAGTATCTGACCCCACTTGCCCTCACTTGGCTCTGCCCCTGATATTCTTGACATTTTGGCTAAAATTTGAAAGATGGAAGTTGTCCTGTAATTGTCCCTCGCAAGTAGCAGTTTTGTTATAGTTGGCAGATGGCCTGATAGGTTTTTACAGTACCCCCTTTAAGGCGTAAAATGTGTCTGCTCTTGGTTTTGAATGTTGGTTTTGATTCATACAGGGGAAACCAAGCCTATGCAAATGGTGATATGTCCAGAGCTGAGGATTATTATACACAAGGGGTGAACAGCGTTTCTGAAAATGAGAACTCTAAAAAATGCCTTAGGGCTTTGATGCTGTGCTACAGCAACCGTGCAGCTACACGTATGTCTCTTGGAAGAATGAGAGAAGCACTTGCAGACTGCATGAAGGCTGCTGCAATAGATCCCAATTTTTTCAGGGTGCAAGTTCGAGCTGCAAAGTAAGGCTATAATTTGAGCTTGTGTTTGAAACTAAAATATTCTTTTAGCATCTGGAATAGCAGTTCATTGTCAAAATTGATATTGATGTGTGTATATTCTCTTGGTATGCGTTTATTGCTGTTTGATTTATCAGATAGATCTTTTTATGCTAAATTGTCATCATATAGAGCTGTCATTTTTTGTTATTCATTTTTTGTACACTTCTAGTGAGAGGAAATTGATTGTTATTAAGTGGGAACTTAGGATGAGTTGAAGTTCTGAGTTTTCTCTTCCATCTGAAGCTGCTGGACAGTCATGCTTGATATTGTTGGTAGTTGTCACTGATTGGTCACGAGTTCGATCCACGGAAACAGCCTCTTTGCTTGTAGGGGTAAGACTGCGTATATCAACCCTTCCCCAGACCCCACATATGCGAGAGCTTCGTGCAATGGGTTGCCCTTTTTAGTTCATGGTTACCTACGGCTCAAGGGTTGTGTATGGCATTAGACTACTAGTGTATCCAATAACTCGTTGTTTCTCTATTTTTGCTGGGACACAAGTTCTCTGCTTGCAAGTGAAATAAAGAAAAAGTACACTTCATAAGGACACATCAATGGGTGTGTTGTTCGGATAGATTGGAACGTAAGCAACAACTTTAGTAGGTGGAGTTTTGGACCACTGAACCAGTATGGTCACCCCTAGTTCTCTGCTTTGAAGTGAAATACCTAAAAAGGTTCTGACGTTTTCTTACCCTCGATGTTATACATCATTTCTATTACATGTGTTTTTGATTTGCTACTGGACTCATAGTCTTTGCATATTGTTCTTTAGTAGTTACATGCAGCACTGAGGACCTCTGATAGTGAGGGATTATAACCTCCCAAATGTTTGCATCATTTTAGTTGTTATCTGGCTCTTGGGGAAGTTGAAGATGCATCACGACATTTCATGAAGTGCTTGCAATCAGGAAGTGAAGCCTGTGTGGACCGAAAGCTAGTACTAGAAGCCTCAGACGGCCTGAAGAAGGTGCAGGTATAGCATTTGTTTTCTTCTTTTAGTACATCGTAATATCACCCGCCTGGGCCCCGCCTAGGCGCTAGGCGGTAGTGGCCCGCCTAGGTGCCGCCTAGACACTAGACGGTAGTGGTCCGTCGCAACTAAGAACGAATATCATATTTTTGATAACCAAACATAGCCTTAAATTACAAATATTATGTATTTGATGTTATAAAAAATCCTCATGCATTATTCAGTATTTCATTAAGTAAATATTATTTTTTTTAATAAAAAATTAACCGCTTAGTCCCCGCCTAGACCTCCGCCTAGGCTCCTCTACCTAGGTCCCTAGGCACTAGGCCCCCCTCGACCACTTGCCTAGTGTTTAGCGCGTTTTAGAACACTAATTTTTTATTTTATTTGGTTGGCAGTGTAGGTAAAAATAAATGCGATCGATAACCAAAGAACTATTTCATTGATAATCAAAAAATTACATTACATCAGAAATGAAGCACAACAATGAAAAACCGAAAAAGAAAAGCAAACCGAATCGAGCTGTGCTCTGTCCTTAAAACAGATTCGCCGCCTCCGGGGGTGTTGAGGTATCGTCGGCGTCTGTCTCCCAGGATAAGTCGTTTGAGACCACTGCTGTTGGAACACCACAACAGCAGCCTTGGCGAACTGGCTGAGCTGAGCTCTCTCTCTCGAACAAGAACGAAAATGTGGAAGGAAGTGTGTTGCTCTGATTTTTCTGGTGGTTTCTCTTGTGCCTTGAACTTCTCCACAACAGGAGAATATATAGAGATAGGAGAAAACGGCTGCCTACCATAATATGTGGGAAAAGGAGTTGGGGAATAGTCCCCTAAAACAAGGAGGAGGGAATCCCTCTCCCTATTTTCAGGTTGGGTTCCCAATGGTGGCTAGTTGCCCATTGGGGCCCTCCAGAGCCAACCATTCACACACCCAAAATTTCCAACAACCAGTTCACATCTACCTAGGTTCCTATCTTTGAACTCGTCAATAGTCATGTAGTTTGTTTTGATTTATAATACAAGTACTCTGGGGCTTTTGGTTGTGGAGTTTCTTAATGAGTGTCATATTGTCAAACAAAAGTTTTTTTGGGAAATTCGGGGTTAGCAATATTACAGACCGAGGATGTGCTCTTGTATGGGTTTAGTATGCTAAGGAGGAGACTTATGCAAATTGTTTGAAAATGTTTGGAGTTGCTGGTTCCAATTTGGAGTTTGTTTGGCAAATGCTTACCGATGATGAACAAGCAATTGGTTACTTAAGTACGTAATTTGTGATCTTGAGTCTTTCCTTTGTGGACAGTACAACTTAAGGAATTTATAATTGCCGACATTGAGATGCTGGAGGGATGCAGAAAGGCATTTAGTAGAGTAATTTAAACGCGATAAAATTTATCACACGGATTATCAGATAAGGCGAGGTGATCAAGGGACACAATGAATAATAAGAATATTTGGTGCTTGTCATTTTTTTATATAAATGTAAGATGAAGATGGTAAATGCTTTATTGATGACGGTGTTTCATAGTTGAGTAGTTTTTAGTGGAGGTTGGCATATGCAATTAATGATAAGCAAGATTGGCAATTCTAGTTACAACTTTCAAATACCAGTCATTGATCCATGTGCAAGTGGGAAAAGCATTTTGGGGCGCTAGTCATGTTTTGTAGGTGCCTTAATTAGATGTAACCTCGTGGAAGTGGATTAAATTATCGTGTAAAACTATCAAATATTTTGTCTTCAAGTATGCACAAAACATTTTACTTCTAGAGGACTTGTTTCTGTTTAGGTTTCAATGAGTATGGAATACGTACTCTTCATTCTCGCTAATATTTCTATGTGAAAACTCATTGATTTCTCATTGCTGTCAGAAAGTATCAGAGTGCATGAAGCAGTCGGCAGAGCTTTTGCAGCGGAGAACATCCAGTGAGGCAGAGAATGCTTTGGGAGTAATTGCTCTGGCTTTGACAATAAGCTCTTACTGTGAGAAATTGCTTGAAATGAAAGCCGATGCTCTTTTCATGGTTCGTGTTTTGTTATTTGATAGTTTTAAACTTTCAGTAGTTCAAAAAAAAATAAAAGCCCGCGTCTTTAACTTTTTGGCATTTTTCGTGAATTTATCTTGTCTTTAATGACCCTTTTTGGTCACATTTTCGGGATTATCGATTCGTCTCGACCAGTGTTCTAAAAATCCCCCTAGTCGGCCGATTAATCTCCGAGTAATCGCTAGTCGGGTAGATTAGGGATTATTTAGCCATCAACTGTGTGTATAATGTGTGTGCAGTTTAATATGTATATGTATATTTTAGTAGCAATTATTTTTTGGAGCAACAAATTGGGATTTCTTGGTTAACTGTGTACAGTGTGTGTAAAGTGTATTAAGTTATTTGTGTACAGGGCCAGCCCTAAAGGTATATGTGACCAGGCCACCGCCTTGGGCCCCCAAATTTTTGGCCCAAAATAGGCCCCCTTTAGATATAAACTTCTATTATATATTAAATATCGTAGTCATATACACATAAAAATCTTGGTATCTTCAATGGTTTTAACGTAATCCTTCCCCAGAGTATAGCATGGTTCGATACCTGCAAGCGATTTTTTAAGTTTTAAAAGGGGTTTTTATTTTACATTCAAAAAATTGTGCAGGGGATTCGAACCCAGGCCAACAAGTAGGAAAAAACTGCCAAATCACTTTGACAGAGATTAACAATTGGTTATTCTACTGTAAATTATTAATATATATTAGAATATATTTCCTTGTTTTTCTATTAGGGCCCCACATTTGAATTTCGATTTGGGCCCCCAAATACCTAGGTTCGGGCCTGATTGTGTACAG
>NMUG010007366.1:0-12108 GCA_002855965.1 Monotropa hypopitys
TTTACCGAGCTATGTACACCACCGCGGAGAGGAGAGCGAGGCCTTCGTCATTAAAACTCCGCGTTTTCGCCGAATCCCACCGGTTGGGGAGATGTGGAGGAGAGAAGGTAGAGAGAATGAGTGATGGAGGTAGAGAGAGAGAGTGAGATTTAGGGTTAGGAGTGAAAAAGATGAAGAAAATCGTGCATATGGAGTATATATAGGACCCCATTTGATTTTACCCAAATGCCCTTCATTTACACTTTCGCGCAGGATTTTTGGCCTTCACGACCAGTACACGTGATGTTGTGTATCGGTCGGGACCTCTCAAAGGTGCCCACAGCCTTTTCTCGACCGGTACACGCAATGTGGTGTACCGGTCGCCAAGAATAAAAATTTACTAACTTGGCAAGGTGGAATTTCCGAGAGTATTTTGACCATAACTTCTTCGTCTGGACTCCGATTAAGACGATTCAAGTTGCGTTGGATTTATAATTGAATTATCTACGTCTTTCATGAATTAAGATTTTTGATTTGAAGAATGTATCGAGTCCAAGAATTTCAAACGCGATTTAAGATTTAACTGAACGACCAACGATCAACGGACATCATGCCGGGGATGCCCAACTCACCCGGACTTACTAAACGATACATGAAACTCGATTTATTGAATTTATTGAAATGAATGGAAATTAATTAAAATTTCCGGAGTGTGACAGGTTTAGTGTTGAAGAGTCCAGATGGCGAGGAGTTCAGGTATGCTTTGAAGTTCCAGTTCAAGGCAACTAACAATCAAGTAGAGTAAGAAGCTTTGATTGTTGTTCTCCAGTTAGCAAGGGCAATGGGCATCAGAGCTTTGGCCGCTATTAGTGACACCCAGTTGGTTATGGGACAGATCAAACGGGAATTCAAAGCTAGAGAGGAAACAATGGAAAAATATCTAGGAGTAGTAAACAAACTGATCAAAAATTTCGAGAAATTTGAAATTTCTCAAGTACTAAGGGAAGAAAACACAGAGGCTAACCAGCTGGCCAGATTAGCTACAGGGTAGGAGCAACACATCCTAGAAGGGATATTAATCAAGACCCTTTATAACCCTAGCACAGATGTGGTAAACAAAGAAGTGAAGGCTCTCGACTACACCAACTCATGGGCAGACCCCATAGTTCAGTACATAAAGCACGGAACAGTACCACAGGATAAAAAATAAATGAGGAAGATGAGAATACGAGCTGCACGGTACACATTGATGGGAGATGTTCTCTACAGGAGGACATTCACTATGACATACTTGTGATGTCTAACAAAGTCAGAAGTAGATTATGCGATGACAGAAGTGCACGAGGGCATCTGTGGAGGTCATCATAATGCTTGGATGTTGGCATACAATGTCATGAGGTTGGGATATTACTGACTAACCATGCAGAAGGACAGTGTCAAGCTGGTCAGGAGATGTGATCCATGTCAAAGGTATGGAAGCATTTCACACAAACCCTCCACTCCTCTATCACCAATACAGGGACCTTGGCCCTTCGCACAGTGGGGTTTAGATTTGATTGGGTCTTTTCCAAAAGGAAGAAGCCAGACGTAGTATATAGTGGTGGCAGTTGATTACTTCACTAAATGGGTTGAGGCCAAGGTGTTACTCACAATAACAACAACCAACGTCATTGATTTCTTAAAGAAAAATATCATCTGCAGGTTTGGGTTGCCTTGGGTTTTGAGTGCTGACCTGGGCAGACAATTCGATAGTTCATAAATCAAGGACTACTATAGTGGAAAAGGGATACATGTTCGCTACACCTCCCGAGAATATCCAAGCGTGAATGGGCAAGCTGAGGTGACTAACCGAGAGATCAAAAAAGGGATCAAAAGGAGAATTCGAGCAGCAAAAGGGGCCTAGCTAGAGGAGCTTCACACCGTCTTATGGGCATACAGAACCACTGTCAGAATGGTCACTGGGAAAACCCCATATGCAATGGCTTTGGAGCAGAAGCAGTAGTACCAGTATAAGTGGAACTTCTCAGTCATTGAACAGACTCATTCGACGAACAGAGTAATAGGGACCATCTCAGGACGGCGCTAGACTTGCTGGAGGAAAAGAGGGAGACAGTGGCTCTAAAGGTAGCAACATATCAGCATAGGATGATAAAGTACCATGATCCTATAGTCCGAGTTAAAACTTTCAAGCCCGGTCACTTGATACTCAGGAAGGTAGATCCAACGGGAAAGAGAATCAAAAAGCTTGGTCCTAACTGGGAAGGCCCTTATCGGATACTCAGCCCACTAAAGAGGGGGCTTATCGACTCATTACACTCAGAGGTGGAGGAGTACAAAGCTCCTAGAATGCAGATCATATGAAGATGTATTGTAAATGACTCTTGTCACTTTTTGTTTCAAACTTTCGTTATTATTTGATCAACATAAATGGAAGCATCCGTGAAGATTCTCTTTGTTTGCTTACATTATGAAATTTCTTCTGAGATCCATGTGAAAGAACTGCAGAAACGTGATGCTACGGCATCTCGGCAAAGCAGTACGATTGCTCAGCTCGACAGTCCTACAGGACATGATGCTACGGCATCTCGGCAAAGCAGCACGACTGCTCAGCCCGATAGTCCTATGGGACATGGTGCTACGATATATCGACAAAGCAGCAAGACTACTCAGCTCGATAGTCCTATGGGACATGATACTACGGCATCTCGGCAAAGTAGCACGACTGCTCAGCCCGACATTCCTATGGGACATGATGCTATGGCATCTCAGCAAAGCAGCATAACTACTCATTTCGACAGTCCCACGGGACATGATGCTACGACATCTTGACAAAGTAACATGATTGCTCAGTCCAATAAGTCTTATGATACAAAAGTGACATCAAGAATACCAACGACAAATAAAACTTAAACAACAAAAAGGAATAATGCAAGTGAAGAGCTCAGCCTACCTAAGCACATCACTTGGGGGAGAAAGGAGTATAAAATCTCCGAAGCAACAGTGAGATTACATCAAAACAAAGAAAGTCATTACAGACAAGTTTTTCAAACATTTAGGTCATTACAAATTTTTCAAAAATAAACTTCTCAAACATTTTTTGCCTCAGACGCTATAGAATCAACAATAGAGGCCTCAGCATCCCCCTGGGCACCTGAAGCCTCAATGGCTATAGTAGCATCAAGAACCCTATCAGTATTAACTTGAGATTCCTTAACTAAAGTAGACACCTTTTCAACACCTTCCTCAGCCTCCACAATAACAGGGCCATCCAGAGTCCCATCCTCTACATCAGGTACGTTAATGGTTACCCCTATTTCCTCGGGCATCGAGTAAAAAATGGAGAAGTCAAGGTCGGGATAATAGTCTGAGGCAACCTCTCTAAACATTTCGAAGCCTTCAACAAAGTAACGGTGGATCCTTTACATGTAGTTATCTGACTTAACCATCGAAGTAGCTATTTCCAGCTTTAGGTCATCCTTGAATTTTTGAAACACCTCAGACACCTTATAGTCGTCGATAATGTTCTCCCGGACAGTATTAAGGATCTCTATCTGCTGGACTTCAAGAGCCAGAAACTTGTCTTCCCAGTCCTTGGCCTCAAACTTGGCCTTCTCAATAAGCTCTTTATTCTACTCTAGCTCGTTCTTAGCCTTCTCTAACTCCTAGTTGGCAGAGGCAAGGTTTGTAACAGGAGCGTCCCGAGCGACAGTCACCTCATCTATGAAATCATCTGATGTTTCCTTCAAGTGCTAAACCTGGGAGAGCTCATTGGTTAGAGTATCATTGTTGGAAAGTAAGCCCCTATTAGAAGTCTCCAAGGCATCTTTGTCATTGGAGAACATAGTGACCTGCCTGCCGAGGAACTCCATCTTTATTATAGCCTACAAGAGAAAGATATGTTACAAAAACAAAATGAAAAAGATGACCATGAGAGTCAGGGAAATGGCTAAGCATACCCATACTTTCCCAAGATCAAATAAGCCTTGCTTGTATAGGTCCACGGGGTCGGTCGCAGACATGACCAAAATGTCAACAGGCTAGGCGAAGCGCCTCATTCTCTTTAAAATCACCTCCGAATCAAGGAGCCCTGATAGGTCATGGTCGTGCTTACGCAAGGAAGCTCCTTTTCCAGTATCAGTCGGGGTTTGGGGAACAACAATGGCAGGGACATAGGGGGAGCTCCTCCACCCTAAGCTTCTTCATTGTGGCTTTATCGAGGACAATGACGGGGGCAGGAGTCTTGCATTGAGGAGGAACACCTCCTTCCCTAATGACCACCCCGTTTTAGGGGCTGGGATGCCCATGAGTGCAACGATGTTAGCATCCTCATCCTCAGACCTCCTTCTTTTGATGGGACACTTGGGGAGCACATGGGCAGCTTTTTGCTATTGCTTCGACATCTCTGTAGAAACCAAGACAATCAGGTCAGAACTCTACATAACCAGAATAGATAATGTCGACATAACCAGGATAGTTAATGTTGCAAAACATCCTTACCTCTTTCAAGGGCTTTATACCCGACCTCAAGACCTCAAAGATGAGTAGCCAAGGATTCCGAGGAGACCAGAAGAGAGTATTTGTGAACAGAGTGACCTCGAGCCTTAGAAATTTCTTCTCTCTTCCTCTCTGAAATATTCACGCATTCCCGACCTGAAAGAATGACAAGCGAGAAACAAAGAAGTCAGAACATAATTTGATAAGAGCACATTCCGATAAGGAACAGCTCAGAAGGGTCAAAGGCTCACTCTCAATGGAAGGGAAGCCTCGTTGAGCACAGATAGGAAAGCTCTTCTTCTCTTCCCAGAAATTAAACTCCCAGTCCTGACCTCCGACAAAGAAAAATTTGTCCTTCCAAGATTTGTTCGATGAAGGGAGGTCCTTAATTAGATCTTCCCCTTGTATCATTTGGAAAAGTACCACCATCCATGAGTCATGGGACTTTCTTTCAGATTAACAAGGTGGAGAAAAACTCTCAGAGATAGCGGGGATTTGCCACCAGATGAGACACTCCACAAAACCGCACACCCGACCAAAGTTCTCCAAGCATTGGGGGTTAACTCAGTAGGTGCCAGCCAGAAGTATGCTAGAATTTCCCTATCTATGTAGGAATGGGGATACGTAATCCCCTTCTAAATCCCCTAGATAGATACAGGCCTCATCAGGGGCATTGGAGCACTCTCACCCTTTCGAGGGACATGGAGTAACACATGCTTAGGGATGTCATATTTGTCTCTAAACAGCTCCAAATCAAAAGTCAAGATGGAGAACTCATAATTTGAGGCCGCAAATTCATCCTTAGACCGAGAATTCCTAATAGGGCGAGCCGATATAGGCTCATTCCTTGAAGCCAACAATCTCGTGGCTTCTCATATGATGAGAGGGGAACGTCTACATCCGTCTCAATGTCCTCGACTGGAAAAGAAGGAGAAACAACTTTTCTACTAGAACTAGCCATAGGTCACTTTGAAGTTAGCCCACAGGAGGGAGGAGAGGAGACGGACAAAGGGAGTAAGAGTAGGTCATACCTAGAGAGGACTTGCGAAATCCTAAGTCTCAGAAATCAAGTTCAACAACAAGGGCAGGAGGAAAAGCTCAATAGACGATATAGATGAATATAGGGCGAAGGAATTTCAATCGGTCCAAATTCCCCCTGCTGGGAAGCCCAAGAAGCCTGATGGTTAGGATTGAAAGGGAGTTTTCGGGAGTCACGTTAAGGGCACGATGGATGAAACGTGGCACCAAACATTTAATGTGCACTCATCCCTGGAGGGTTAACCATCAATCATGAGTAGTTGTGTTCCTGGCCTCCCGAACTGACCAGGATCCCAGAAACTGGGGAGAAACTGATGAGGGAAATACCACAACAGGTCAGCTGATTAGGGAAATACCACAACAAGTCAGCTCGGGCTCGACCCCAAGACAACAGCTCAGTAATAGCTCAGTCATAATCACATCAACCCAACTACAAGCTCAGCTATGCAGATCTATGGATGGTGAACCAACTACATTACGGTCAAGTGGGTACCATGATGAGGATAGATGAGGAAGACCATGTCAAATCAAGTAAAAACGAATCTCCGGGATGTCAGCCATGAATGGCGAAACGGATCCATACTGATAAGGTAACTTCCTTATCGACAGATAGCGGGAAAGGAAATAGGGATACGCTCCCATAATTGTTGGACTTTACGGTTAGGGTTGCGGAATTATGGGACACAGGTAAATAATCATAACGACGGTAAATAGCAAAGGTACGTGTATTCATTACTCTCCAGTATTTCACAATTTTTCTCTCAATCACTCAAATACTTATTGGTCGTCGGAGGCGGTTCAAAAGTACAACCCTCCACCTTCTGTCTCTGAATTGTGATTTTGCAAGTCGAGGCAACGCACAGAGAGGATTCAATCACCTACTTCAGGC
This sequence comes from Monotropa hypopitys, assembly GCA_002855965.1. Classification (NCBI taxonomy): domain Eukaryota; kingdom Viridiplantae; phylum Streptophyta; class Magnoliopsida; order Ericales; family Ericaceae; genus Monotropa; species Monotropa hypopitys. Next base: position 6,401 of record NMUG010007366.1, read on the forward strand.
AACGAATGAATGAGATTGGGTGGTCCCCTAGTATGGGCGATTGATTGATTATTGAGGATCTGAGGACAAATTTTTATAAGGTAAAGGTAAGAAGCTATGTTAGTGAAGGCATATGAGACTAGAGGGTTAGAGTTAGCATTGTATGCTATGGAAAAAGGTGGGTTTAAAAACCTTAAAAGGTGTTAGCAGGAATTTTAGAGATTTGAAATCTAGTCTTGTAGATTAGTGGTTAAATCCTTATGAGAAAGTGATGTTGATTTTGTAAGCATGTAAGAGATGAGGAGAAGGATTTGATAGTTGCAAAGGGGACCTAAAAAGGTTCGAGATTATTTCTACTGTAAATCATTAGATTATGGGGCTTGATAATGTTCTAAGAGGTTTTAAATGGAAATGGACTTGGACTTGGAAGTCATATATATAGGAGGTTGAGTTATATTGTATTCCAGTGTTCGGAATTTGAAGTGTAGATATTCCATCTGGGAGAGTTTTATCGGATAGGGTTAATGGAAGTGTAGCAGGTATTAGAACTTTCGTCTAGACTCTTGTAAATACTCGTAGAACTTCTCGGTTGCACCTGGAGTCAGTGCAAGTATGTTTATTGATATAGAATATCTTTTGTACGATAATATTGGAAAAGTATAGCATGCTTTTAGGCAAGCAGTGTCAAAGAGAATTAAATAGGAAATTAATTGGGTTTATCAATGTGAAATTCTGTGGATAAAATGATGATTGATGATTATTCTATCAAATTAGGTGAGCTTGTGGTGTAAGAAAGGAAAAAGGAAAAGTAAAATTTTGCGTCAAGAAATAAGTTGGAATTGTATTGTGCATAAGAAGAATGTTAAGATAATGTGTTAGTTAAATCTAAGTGTGATTTGAAGTCGGGCAGAAGAATGTGAGAGTAGAAATATATCATATAGTGCAAGGAGAAGGAATCAGTAGTGTTTCGAAGCTATCATGTTAGTAGAGTGAAATAGTGTTATGAATCAAGTTATTAATTGGAGGTATATGAGAAATAGAAAATCGGTAAGTTGGGGCTATCGTTTATGATAAGTTGTAGGGAATGTTCCTGGAAGTTATTAAGGTTGATACGATTGGAAAAGTGAAATTATCAAAAGAATAGGGTTAAGTGGTTACATTATTGTATGGAATCCTGATTTATGAGAGTTACATAATTTGGGGAAAGGATTATTGAGAGATTCTAATTTTCTCTTGGGTTTGGTAAGGATTCATTAATAGGCATCTGTAGGAGGAGATCTCACCAGTAAATTGAGAGTATTAGAAACGTGGATAAGAGTGAGGGATCAAGTGTTATGTCATCACTTCTGTGGGGTATCTATAGGTTGCTAAGAGTTGATCTCTAAGCGTTGATTTTTTTAAGTGGTGTGAGAGGAGGGATGTAAAGTAGAATGAGATCATCAAGATGGATATATTCGGTATGAATTGCAATTGGGTTAGCAAGGCGGGCTATGATTATGAAGTTGTAAGAGAGAGAGGTATAGTGTTGAGACTATAATTGGATTCATGATTCAATTATGAACATGGATGAATTGTGACTATCTCTATGCTAGTAGTGAGAATAGGAAAGAATTGAGGAGAAAGCTAATAAAAATTACTAATAAGTGAGCTAGTCTCATTGAGAAAAGGTAATGCGAAAATTTGAAATAAAGATTTGATGCAATCTCTATATAGAAAGAGCCAAGTTATGTTAACATCGGTAATGTCAGAACGTCGGAGAGCATGGTGGCTTGGTGAAGTATGATTATATGTTCTAAGGAAAATTTTGAAATGTGTGTCAGGTATTAAAGTAAATGGCATTATTGAGCAAAGCCAATATGGCAGTTAGTGGTTAATGATGTAGGAATTGATACACATTTATTTATCCACAGTTTCCAAATCATGGTCCTTAAAGGACGTGTCGAATAAGTGATTTACTTAACTAAAGGAAGTATCTTTAGAGTGGTGACATGTAATTAGTGGATTTTGCAAATGGAGTATTACCTATGTGTGGAAAAACTGATAATAAGGGAAGTAAATTAGAGTAGCACGGTGAAAGCATGATATGAAATTCGTGAATCCATATGTTTCTTTATACAAGTAGGATGGTTTGAATTCATTATTATATGTATCCATGTGTTTGATGCGAGACTTTTGTGGCATGTAATGCGATAAACGAGAATGTGGCATTCTTTGTGAAAGTTTGAATGTGGCCTGTTTGGGCAAGTCCGGTATAGGGACTAGAGGTGTGTGCGTGTGTCACCTGTTTTTGTGTATGATGCAATTTACCCTCGGAAGGGTGGGCATGATTCAGAAACTTATGATTAAACTCAATTGTGGTATTATAATATATGCATGTGTCTGAGTTGCATGCGTGCGTGTCGGTTATAGCGAAGGAATGATTGCTTAAAATGATTAAGTTTTGCGTTGAAAAAGATTACTCAAATGAATTTTAATTGCACTTATGTTAAGTTGGCATCGTATGTGAGTAATATGTGCATGGGTGAAATCATTGGGCTGTTTGATAGTGATTGAGTAGCAGAGTAGTGTGAATGGCACCATGTGGTAAGCATTGGTGATAATGCCAAAATTGCGAAATTATCACGTTAACTATATTGCGATGTTAAAATAAGGGTAGGTGACCATATGTGATTATTCCTTGTAAGACAGCAATGTCGTTTGTCAAGGTGTTATATATTAGCTGAACCTAATGTTTAGCATTGAGAGTTTGAGGTTTTACTCTCGAGTGTGTAGAGTTGTGAAAAAAAAGTTATAGTAAAAGTGAGATTATTAGTTGTAAAAAATTTGGTGTTGATACTGTTTAACATTTCCAATTTTTGAAATCATTTTTTTAAATAGATAAAAGGAGTGTTAATGGGTAAAGAGTATCACACAAAGGGTAAAACAACTAACATCCACAATACACTACCTGTCACACTAATTATTACAATGAATGCCCAACACTGAAATGAACAAGTATGAGAAGATGTGAATAGGGCTTTATAACATAACCCGGTACAACAGTGCTCCAATTAAGAGAAAAGGCGGAATAAGATTTTATAAGATAATCCTGTACAAGGTGGCCAACAGAAAAGTAAAGAACTGAACAGTAACTAAAAAGATAGCAACCTGCAGCTTACAGTCCACTATAGCCCAAGTTCTGTGAAGGACCCAGCAGCTACTCCAAGTCAAGGAGACATGGTCCTACAAAAGTAGAGGGTCAGGCACCACCGCCTGACAGAGATAATCTATCTCCTAACGTCTATAATATTGGGGTGAAGATGTGTGCTCATGCAAGGAATATAATATGACACAATGCAATGGATCTCTATATTTTAAAATTGTAAGTTTGTTCCAACATTTCACATCTGACTCATCGCAGGGTAAAAGTAGTACAAGACTCGAAAGGAGACAACAAGTGTATCCAAAATTTTCCAAAAGTTTTCCTAGACAAGTCCAAAGGGGAATTGTGTCCAAGTGACGTAACCACACTATGTAAAAGACTCATTTTAGTTATTCAAATGTGTTCCCATTCCCATTTATATCCAAGCTTTACTTGTATTTTAATTTCGTGCCTCATAGAACAATGAAGGCAAGTGTCAATCAATATATGGACTTTCGGCTATTTCCGGTCTAGTGGCTCGTCAACCACTCATCGTATAAATCCTTGTATTCCCAAACTCGTTGGGAAGGGTCAGACAACCCTCAATTGCACAATGTCGTTGGTGCTAGAACAAGCCACCCAAGGTACTCCCAGCTACCCGTATATCAAGCTAACTCATTCCTCACCATAGAATCGAGTGTCACATTTACTTTAGTTCAATCTTTCATTCCGTGCGACCTAGGGAAAACGACCTCCTAGTCGACGTGTCATCCCAAAATGTGACTTTCCTTAAAACATTTCTGTTTATTCACAAAACGTGTCGTTCGTTCCCAAAACATTCCATTTGTTCGATTTATAGTAAAAACGTGTCACAACGTTATTTCAACCCGCCAATTATCCATGGGACCCCAAATCAACATTTTTTCCCAAATCAATTTCAAAATCAATGATGTATGATTTTCACAAAATTGGGGCTTTTCGAAATCGAACCTGTAATTGAACAATTAACATCCTAGGGAGTTCATAGATACCCTAGACGATACCACTACGCGACCAATTGAAGTGTATAACGACCCATGAATGACAATTTCGCAAAAACATTTAAATGAACGGATTTTTCGCAATCGCAAGGGGGAAAGTAAGAATTCCAAGATTACACACGAGAGGGATAGAAGAACTCTACCTTAATCAATGCTCCAAGGAAACCCTAAGTGAGGGTCGTGCTCCAACGGCAAAACCGAGACCGTAGCCGCGTAGAGGGAGAGCCGTAGATCGACGTTCGTAAAGTGGGTTTGCTCCCAAATCCTTTGGATTGAGAGTTAGAGAAGAGAGAAGGGAGAGGTTTGAGAGAAATGTAGAGAGAGAGGATGAGGGGAGGCTAGGGTTGAGAGAATGAGAGAGATGACTCCCAAAATCGAGCTAAGGGTTGTATATATATAACCCCGACGCGAAAATACCAATTTTCCCTTCATTAAAACTGAAAAATAGCGAATTTACTCTTGGCGACCGATCGATGGAATATGCTAGACCGGTCGAGGTTATATTGAACACCCCACTGACATGTGTCAACCGGTCGATGATGGTACGGTGTACCGGTCGACAAGGCCAATTTTCTACTGATTTGAAAGATGAAATTTCTGAGAGTATTTTGGTCCTAACTTCTTCGTCCGGACTCCGATTGAGACGATTCAAGTTGCGTTAGATTCGTAATCAAATTATCTATGACTTCCATGAATAAAGAGTTCTGATTTGGAGAACGGATCAGGTCGATGGATTTAAACGCGATTAAGGACTTATCAGAACACTCAACCATCAACGGACATCATGTCGGGGATGCCCATCCCACACGAACTTACTCAACGTGATATACGATGATCATTGATGCTTCCAAACATCCCGAGATCTAAAAGGCACGTGATTTTAAATTTATTGAAATGAATGGAAATTAATTAAAATTTCCGAAGTGTGACAAACTACCCACCTTACAAAAATTTCGTCCTCGAAATTTCCAAGGTAAAAGAATCGAGATACGATACCACGAGAAGAACAACGTACGAGATACCCAAAACAACGATGATTTCACAACGAGAACCGACAACGAAAAAAGAGATCTATCATCGCAATCAACGCCGCAAAACGAACACACAAGTCAATCGCAAACCGAACATACCACCAAGCTTCCTTAAGAGAACAACAAGCCGAAGCAAGAAGAACACTTCGCAACGCAAGCGACGCCAAGACAAAACCGAAAACAAGCAAAAGGAATCACCACGAGAGAGTTACGAACTTCCAAGAAATGGTTCCTGTGCATCCAAACATTTCCAAACCGTTCGATGAAGCAAGAAACGTGGACTTTCAAACAAGAAGTAAGATACGAGCACCAAACCGCAAGAATATCACCACAATAAATTTCCATAAAAATCTAAGAAGCGCCACAACACCAAATGGACATGCCGGGAGGACACCAAAGTGTCGAAACGCCAAGGATACAAAGGGACACGACATGGATACGCCGACACGTCAAGGATGATTAGCTCTAAATATGATAACATATTTGAGCTAATTCCGATCCTTTGTTATGTACATTCGATGTAACTTGATTGTTTAC
>NMUG010007367.1:0-12108 GCA_002855965.1 Monotropa hypopitys
TTTAGAAAATTATCAATAACTATTTGATTTCAAACCATTATTGTCCCTGTGGATCGACACTCTTGCTTACCATTATTCTAATAAAATAGTGTTAAAACTAGAGTTTTATAAATATATTTTTGACCGCAAACGACACGATCAGAAAGGCTAGATATTCTAGTTAGGAGTGGTTCACCGAGTGGAGAAAATAGGGTTTAAACAAATCCTATTATTTTTGGCAAGGCATGGACAAGTATTTATCAAGCATCTCAGTTTGCATCGGGAGTTAGGGCAAGTATGGTTGTTGTTCTAAACTTTATTTATGTTTGTTACTAGACTGTGAATGTGTTGTACTAATGAGCATGTAATGCTAATGTGAGTGAATAATAATAAGAAAAAGATATCTAGTTTAAGGAAATCAGTTGTTGCTTATCATTATAGAATTTTTGGAATAGAATGGTTGTTGAGCCCCAGTGTGCCACTATGAAAGAGGTCGTTATTCCCTGTCACTGCCGATGGTAGACCCCTTCGGCATAAGATTGACCGATGGTGGAAGTTGTGCCTCCTCCCAGTGGGGAGGAGGCATATAAGGCTTCCTTGTCATTCGGGCTGGATATATCGAAGGTTGAAGGAGACCGCATGACCGACCTAGCTTGGATCTTTTGGATGTTTAGAGAGACTGCTTTGATTACCGAAGGTCCGCATGATGAACCACCGGTTATATCCTTCGGTCATAGATGAAATATGTGTCGGAGGTTCGTGAGGCCGACGACCCTAGATGGCTCTGTGAGGTGCTTGAGGTGGGGCTTGGATAAGCTCCTTCAGGGTTAGATACAGCATCCCGTTGGATGTTGTTGTCGCTCTGCTGTCTAATTTTAAAGATGCCACCTTTTTGCCTGATTATGTGACCATCCCATTAATGCAAATAACAGAGGGGGACTCTGGTTTCCCGTACATGACTTCGTACATGACCTCCTTCGTGCCTATGGGTTGACTCCCTCTTAGCTGTTGGTCAACTCATACAGAAGAATTGGTTGTGTCCGTGAAATTTGTCGGACAAAGGCCTTCGACTTCACCCCTTCTGATCTCCTTTCTCTTTTTACCCTTTCCCATAATAAACGGTCTGGATGTTATTTTTTGAGAGTCCGGGCCAGTGTTGGCAATATCTTCTCCCAGTTAATAGACTCGGAGAAGTGGACCAACCTCTATGTAGTAGTATCCGGTAACTACAATTCTCCGACTGATAATTCCACGCCTCTACCAACTGAGATGGGTTCACCTAGTAAGAGACCCTGATTTTTTTGCTTATTTTTATTTTACTCTTCCCGATTGTCACTAATATCGTTTCTCTGTGATGCAGCTCTTTCTAAGGTCACCCTCCGGCTGAAGAGAGGAGCATTAGAGGATAACATCAAGGCCTTCCATGCTATATCGAAGCGTGATTCACCGAAGTTGCTCAGTTAAAAGTCAACATACATCTCCTTTTTAAAGGACAAGAGAAAGACAGAGAGCCAGAGAGCCGTTGTAAACGAGGCTGTTGAAATTCCAAGACTTGGCTATGCTGCCGATAATCTCTGGGAGGCCTTGCCAATAGAGGGTGATGTCCCCGCTACCCCCACTACTATTGTTCTGGTGGAGTAGCCAGCCCATGCAGCTACTTCAGCTGCTCAAAAGAAGAAGAGGGGACAAGAATCAATGCCTGGTGGGAGCGACACAAGGATAAGTGCCCGATGATCTCCTGGGGAACTGACAAAGAGGCTGTCGGAGAAGCCGCTGAAGTGTGGCAGCCAATTCTGAGGATGCCGGAGGGGGCAAATGATCTGGCATCCGACAATGTTGCCGCAAATGTTGAACTTGTTCTCCCCTTCCTCCAACTAATGGAGTCACCGGGAAACATGGCAAACCATCCTTCATTTGTATCCAGTCGGCTAAACTTCTGATACTCGGCCCTTATCCAAGTATAACTTCGCTGCTTCTTTTTTCGGATACATTGGGTTGTATTTCTTTTCTTCTAATTTTTGACTTTTCAGGTGGCAAGCTACTTCTCGACTTGCCACAACTACTCAACCGGCCTGGTAGCGGCGTATGACGGATTCAAGGATAGGATCACCGATCAGGCGACACAGATTGCTTTCTTCCAGCACGGCTTGAAGAGGGAGTAGAAAGCAAATGGCCTTATGAAGACGGAGCTAGAGGCCAAGAAGTCGGCCGATAAGGAGCGATTGGAGGCAGACGTGAAGGAGGCCAATACCAAGGGGTACGGAAAAGGATATAACGATGGAGGAGGAAAGTATAAGGCCCAGGTGAAGGCGATCGTGGTTGAACAACACGAGCTTAGATACTGATCCGGCTTCTTGGAGGGCTATGAGGCTGGGTATGAGCATCTGCTAAGCGTCGCTCAAATTGAAGGATGCCCTGAAGATTGCATATACTCCACTGATCCCGAGTTCATCACTCCCCCTGGAGAGGAGACGGTTGTCTAGGAGTGCTTCTGAAAGTAGGACTCCGTCTACTGGTGGAACTGATGCTTAGGTTGTCGATAAGACCCTCTCCGGCTTGTTTTTGTTGTTTTCCCTACTGTACTCTGGATTGCTCTTTTAATATATAAAATGTTCCTTGTCGGTCCTTGCCTTGTCTTTTTGTATCTTTTTGTGTCATTTTGCTTTTCGTTGGTATTCCTCGATGCCTTTGGATGTGTGAAGATTGGCCAGAATCCAACACTTATGCTTGTGATGGAAATTAGAATTTTACCTTTGATGGAGTCCTTACAGATGACTGTTGGAGGCCTGGACACAGGAGGACCCATGAGGGTATTATATTGTTACTGGAGGCCTGGTAGATGATTGCTAGAGGCTTGGCCATTATGACGAAGGTTATGCCTTGTCCAACAGAAGCCATGGCAAATGACTGTCGGAGGCTTGGCCAAGGAGTGAATAGGTGACTGTCAGAGGCTTGGCCAAGGAGTGAACCTATTAGGGTATTATGTCCGGACCAACAAAAACCTGGCAGATGACTGCCAGAGGCTTGACCATTATGTCAAAAGTTGTGCCTTGACCAACAGAATCCTTACAGATTACTGTCGGAGGCTTGGCCAAGAAGTGAACCCATGAGGGTATTAGGTCAGGACCAACAGAAGGATGGCAGATGACTGCCGACAGCTTGGTCATTATGACGAAAGTTGTTCCTTGACCAACAAAAGCCTGACAGATGACTTTCGAAGGCTTGGACAAGGTATGAACCCATGAGGGTATTATATCAGGACCATCAGAAGTCTGGCAGATGATTGTCGGAGACTTGGCCATTGTGACAAAAGTTATACCTTGGCCAATATAAGCCTGATAGATGACTGCCGGAGGCTTGGCCGAGGAGTGAACCCATGAGGGTATTATGTCGCGTGATTGTTCAGAGCATGAGCCATTTGCAGGATGCCGGATCAAAGAAATACGCCAGATCAGAGAAAAGCCTGTGATTTTGTACAATGTTTTTTATTCGGTGTACAAAATTCAGTGGTAGTATTTCCTGAGGTTAACGGCATTCCATGGATTGCCGATTTGTGTTCCGTCCATTTCTTCCAACTTGTAATCCCCTTTGCTGATGACCTTTGTGACCCTGAAAGGACCTTCCTAGTTTTGCATTAGTTGTTTCTTTTTGCTTTTCAGAACCACCTTTCAGAGCAACAACTCATTTGGCCTGAATAACCGGATGCGGACATTTTTTTTGAAGCCCTTGGCTACCTTTTGTTGATAATAGGCCAGTTTGATCCTGGAAGACTCCCTTCTTTCTTCTGCAAGATCTAGATCGCCAACTAGGGTAGCGTCGTTTGTCAGCAATTCGAAGTGTTTTGTCCAAATGGTAGGGAACCCAGCTTGAATTGGGATGATGGCCTCTATGCCAAAGGCCATAAAATAAGTAGTCTAACCTATCGACTGTCAAGGAGTGGTTCGGTAGGCCCATAGGATGTGTGAGAGCTCTTCCTCTCATTTCCCCCTCTTTGACTCTAGCCTCCTCTTGAGACTGGCAGAGATGGTTTTGTTTGATGCTTTGGCTTGACCGTTTCATTGTGGATAGTAGGGGATGGAGTTAAAGAATCTGATACCGAGCACCTCACATGTGTTGAAGACAAGGTCGCTGATAAACTGGGTGTCGTTGTCGGACACAATTGTGTATGGTATACTGAACCTAGAAATGAGATTCTTCTATATAAAGCATTTTACATCGGCAGCTATGATAGTGACGAAGGGTTCGGCCTCGACCTATTTGGTAAAGTAATCTATAGCTGTGATGAGAAAGTTGAACTAACCCGTAGTAGTTGGTAGCTTGCCGACGATGTCGATTCCCCACTGGGCGAATGGACAAGGGTTGGTGACCAGCTGCAGATCCTCAGCCAGATAATGGATTTATGGAGTGAAGAGTTGGCATTTGTGGCATGACCGAACAAAATCTACGGTGTCCTTTCGCATTTTCGGCCACCAGTACCCTCTAGTGATTGCACGATGGGCGAGAGATCGCCCAACAGAGTTGCATCCCCCATTGCCAGAGTGTAGCTCTTGTAGAATTCTAGGAACCTGGTTTGGATGGATACATAGTAGATATGGACCGGTCCTGGACCACCGGTAGAGTGCCTTTATTGAGGACAACTACAAGTTCGCTGCCTTGCAATGGACATGATGGGCCTCTCGACGGTCCTCTGGTAGAATGTCACTCTTGAGGAAGGCCAACACTTCATCCATCTAGCTTGGTCTATCAGAAATATTGTTTACCTCTAGAACCGGAGGCTCAAAGCTGGGCTTTGAGAATGTGCCGAAGGAGATAGAATATTGACTGAAGGGAGAGCAGGCTGATCCAAGCTTTGCTAGTGCATCGGCATGAGAGTTCTGCACCCTAGAGATCTGCTCTATCTGGAATGCCTTGAATTTCGGAACTTCGTTGATTGTGGAGATGAGGTACTTGAGCATCCTATCATCCCTGGTGCCATACTCTCATATTAGCTGATTGACCACAAGCTGAGAGTAACTGTATACAAAGATCTCTTGAACTCTGATGTGATTGGAAAGGCGAAGTTTGGAAATTAGAACTTCGTATTCCATCTCGTTGTTGGAGGTCTAATATTTAATAGATAGGGCATTCTCATAAATGATACCCTCTGGAGAGACCAAGACAATGCCTGTACAGAAGCCTCAGTTGTTTGAAGCACCGTCAACATGCAGTTTCTAGGTTTCCCTATGGAACAACTGCCATGGTTTCGTCGGGAACTGGATATGAGTATCAGAGCACCGTGGAGGTGGAGCGGTGGATGATGAGGTAGTTGGCTAATCCTGGTCCTTTGATGGAGGCTCTGTTTGAGTCAATTAAGGAATGACCCCGGGAGAGAACTCAGTGACAAAGTCAGCCAAGACCTGAGCTTTGATGGCCATTCTTGGTAGATATTTGATGTCGAAGTTTGCAAGCTCGATAGCCCATTTGGAGATCTGGTTAGAGAGATCAGCTTTCCGTAGGACTGCCTTTAGTGGGTGCTCCATCAACACCATGATGGTATGCTGTTGAAAGTAGGGAAGGAGCTTCCTAGATGCAGAAACCAAAGCAAGAGCAAGTTTTTCAATAGGTAAGTACCTGGTTTCGACAGGAAGTAGCGTTTTGCTGGTGTAATAGATTGGCTGATGCTCCCTCCCTTTAGCTCGGCAAAGGACGGAGCTCATTGCATTTTAAGAGACGACAAGGTAGAGGAAAAGGGCCTCCAGGTCCTTCGGTATAACCAGTACCGATGGGCTATATATATACTGCTTGATCTGCTGAAGGGCATGATCACACTCCTTTGTTCATTTGTAGCTTTATCGACTTATTTTGATCGACTGGAAGAATGGTCAGGAAAGATCGGATGACCGACTAATGAACCTATTTAGAGCTGCCGCCATACCCGTCAACCGTTGAATCTTCTTAATTGTTCACGGATGCATCAAGTTGGATACTTCTTGTGACCTGGGATGAATTCGCTTCTATTCCCTGATTGATGACAAGATACCCAAGGAACTTGCCGGGCCCAACGCTGAAGGCGCATTTCTCGACATTGAGACGGAGCTTGTGCCTTATGAGTTTTTCAAAGACTTTCATGAGATGTCGGATGTGATCGTCTGGAAGTTTACTCTTGACGACCATATCATCGATGTAGGCCTCCATGGTGTCTCTGATTTGCCTAGAGAACATCCGTAAGACCATCCGCTGATAAGTGGCTCCAACATTCTTAAGACCAAAGGGAATTACTCTATAACAGAAGACCCCCTTTAGGGTTATGATTGTCGTCTTATCCATGTCTTCTTCGACCATGGATATCTGGTGATAACTTCTATGAGCATCCATGAAGCTGAGCCTTTGGTGTCCGACTGTGGCATCGACGAGGTGATCAATCTTGTCCAAGGGAAAACAATCCTTCGGAGAGGTATCATTGAGGTTGGTGTAGTAGACACACACTCTCCATTTGCCAGACTTCTTATTCACAACAACAGTGTTTTTCAGCCATGTAGGGTATTTGACTTCCCGTATGGAATTTGCTTCGAGCAGTCGGTCAACTTTTTTAACGACCGACTGAGTGTGTGCCGGAGAGGAGCATCTAGGTCTTTGGATGATGGGATGCCTGGTGGGGTCGATGTTCAGCTGATGACAAATAAATGATGAGCCGACGTTAGGCATCTCATATGGAGTCCATGCAAAGACCTATATATTTGTCTTAAGAAAACTCACCATCTTTTTCTGCTCCAGTTTAGAAAGTGAGGAACCAATGAGGAAGGACCGATTGTCGTCCTCATTGATTGGAACTGATATGAGTTCTTCCACTACTTTTCGACTTCTGGAGCACCGACGTCCTCAAGAACTAGAGCATCTAGGACCTATACCCACTGTACCTACTTAATTTCTTTATTTTCCCAGACGGCTGAAATGTAGCACTTCTTGGATGCCGATTAGTCACCGTATATATCTTCCTTCCGCCCAGAGGGTCCAATGAACTGGATAAACTGGTGGTAGGTGGAGGTAATGGCCTGCATTTAGTGGATCTAGGTTCGGTCCAGAACAATTATACAGGATTGGGATGTTGACAACAATGAATTCCATATCGACTGTCTTGGACCCTGTCTGGACTTGAACAGAAATCATGCCAAGTGACCAGACAGAAGCACCATTAAATCTGACAAGAGGGATGTCAACAGGCTGCAAGTCGTCATTAAAAAGCTTGAGGGCTTGAAAGAGGGAAATGTGTATTACCTCAGTTGAGATTCCCTGATCGATGAGGATCCAATGAACATTGGTAGGATCGACACAAAGAGTGACCACGAGGGCATCGTCGTGCAGGAGCTGTACACGATCAAGGTCCTTATTTTTAAATGTGATGGACCAACTTGATTGCTCGTTAGAGTATTTTCGCTTTGGAGCAGATCTGACCATGATCACTTGTTTTGGGGCAGAGGCCTGATCAATCTCTGTGCAAAGGCGAGCGGCAGCCTCCTTGTTGAGGGGGTCATGGATCACATTGATCATTAGAATGACCTTTTTGGTTGGTTGAGATGTCTGGAAATCTGGGCTAGCTCCCGAGTCTTCTGGTGGTCTATCCATTTATCTAGGTGTCCCTGCTACACGAGGTGTTCCAAATATAACTTGAAGGGTTTGCACCTAGTTGTAAAGTGTCCTTACTCTTTGTGATACGTGCAGTGGATTCTCTTGTCCTTCGACTTGCGTGCCGTCACCAGCATGTGGTCCGACCATACAAAAAACGATTGGTTCTTAATGTGCTTTAAGACCAAGTAAATGGGTTCGGTGAATACCGTGGTTTCAGCGATGAACTCATGGGCCCTTGGAGCCCTTCTTGGACCAGCTTTAATAATGTTGACCTACCTGCGGCTGCTAGATGGTTGTGACATCTAGAAGTGTTGCTCCAGGCACTAGGCTACTCATTTGACGAGATGGTCTTCCAGCTAACATAATTTCTCTATTCTGAGCATGAGGTCATCCATGTCTTCCAGAGGATGAAGCATGAGATTGGCGAAGATCCGACTATTACTCTCCAGGCCAATCTTAAAAGAAGAAGCTGCCACCATCTAGTCGCAACCCCAGATCTCATGAATAGATCCCAGTACCTCTCTGCGTACTAATGAAGGTTTTCATTCGGATGCTTTCATAGGCTGATAAGGGCATCAACCTTCTTTCTTTGCTTGCTGCTTGTGACAAACCGAGCCGTAAAGGCTCGTTCAAGGTCCCAGTAGAAAGTAATGCTATGTGAAGGGAGCTCGTTAAACCAGAGAGAGCCGAGAGTGCCAAGGCTCATCGGAAATACCTTGCATATGATGGTGTCGTTGGTAGTGTAAAATGAGATGATTTGCTGATAGTGGATAAGGTGGGTATACGCATCCATTTTCAGATCGCATTTTTTAAATTTAGGTAGATTGAAGCCTGCGGGGAGAGTTTCCATCTCAATATTTAGAATGAATGGGGAGAGACTGAGCTACCTAAGCCTTGCATCAATGGATGCCTTTTGATGAACTGGTCTCTCGTCTGGGCTGGGAGCTATCTAGCTTCTCCGATAATTGAGGTGGTCTCTGAGATCCCATTCTTTTCCGGGGGAAGGGGAATCGTGATCCCTGTAATGCCTTCTTTTGTGGCTGCGATCTTCATATGCCCCTTGATGCCTGCTGGAGCGCTTGCGATCCCTTTCCCGATAGGTCCTCGTCTCTGTGTTTAGAGCTTCCCTCAGGTGGGTCTCCGGTGTGATGGCTTCAACAGGAACAAGGTCTCCATCTTTGAGGAGATAGAGTGTCTCGCGAGATCTTCTGGACCTAGAACTTGAAACGACACAACGAAATGGATGATGTCTAGAGGACCAAACATGACCACCTCCCGACTGCCATTCAAGAGGTAGGGATTGGCAGATGGCCTTTCCCCTCCTTGAACGGCCATGATCATTTGATTTCTCCAGTTGGTCTAGTGATGGTCGCCTCCTAGCATGCTCAAAATCGGATTGTAGCGCGTATTCAAAAGGAGGTGGAGGGTAGTGCATATAGTGGGCACTGAGCCTTGCCAACTGATCTTTCAAGAAGGCAATCTCAGAATCCTTCTAACGAATCTGCTCATCTAATGGTTGTGAGGAGGACCCAGCAGGTCCATGTGTGTTGAGCACCAGAGATCAGCGGCAAAGGGGGAGGAGGTGGAAGGAGGTCACGATGACCGGCTCACATATTTTCTCCACTGATTGTGGACAAGAGTAGCACTGTGAACAAAGAGGGCAGGGATGTAGACTACATTCACTGGAGTATGGGAACAAGTTCCCCAGTAGAATTGCCAAATGTGGTGATAGGTAATCTGGATATCCTCACGGATCACCTGTGCTTTGTCCGGAGGGTGGAGGTGAACAACGTCTGGCCTTCAGATGGATGGAAGGCTGTCCTATAAGAGAAGAGGGTTCTACCTACTTGGTTCCCGCAAAATAAGGATTAAAGTCCACCAATCGGTAGTGACTAAGAGGGGCCTCCGATGGCTAAGTCAGTGAGAGTCGGAGAAGGATAAATGAAAGCTAGAGCAGTCAGATTGAGTTCTCGATTAGATCTTGTGAACAGTACCTCAATGGGGTATTTATAGTATCCGACCTGACTTGGCGCCAAAGGTAAGTGGATGACATACATGAGGCAGTCCCATTGCTTACATCATCACTAAAGATGTTATTGAGCCATTGGGGCTACCCGAGACACGTCAACATGCATATGGGCGAGTCCCAGTGTGCCGCTATACTGAAGGTCGTTGTTCCCCGTCACTATCGATGGTGTACCCCACCGACAATGGAAGTTGTGCCTCCTCCCAGTGTGGAGGAGGAACACAGAGCTTCCTTGTCATCCAGGATGGATATGCCGATGGTTGACGCAGACCATATGGTAGGCCTGGCTCCTTCGGATGTCCAGAGAGTTTGCTTTGATTGCGGAAGGTCCTCACGATGAACCGCCAGTTCCATCCTTCGATCACAGATGAAATATGTGACGGAGGTCCGTGAGGCCGATGGCCTTGGATGGATCCGTGAGGTGCTTAAGGTGGGGTCTGGATCAGTTGGATGGTCCGATATGATGGATCTGACCTGTCCTATTTGTGGTTCGGCTACTACAGCACCCACGACATTGCGCAATGGGGGCTTGACTGGGCCCTCCTGATGGGTCGGGTAATTCAAGGAACTTTACGGGTAGCTTAGTTGACGGACTTCTAATGCGAAATTAGCCAAAACCTAATAAATCTTAAATTAATAATTGTACATGACTCCCTTGTTTCATCAAGGTAAAAAATGTAAAATTTGATATTTGGAAAAACATATATTTCTAAGTTTGATTCGAAATCCGATGAAGGCATATTTCTAGGCTATTCACTTTCTAGTAAAGCATATAGGGTTTATAACAAACATACGCATGTTGTTGAAAAATCTATTCATGTACGTTTTGATGAGTTTATTCCTATATCTACTACTAATGTTGTTAATGAGATTGTAGGCTCTATTGATAAGCTCTCTATTGAACAGAAAACCACCACCATAGATGCACCTTCCAAAGAGGAAGAAGAGGTAAGTGTTTTTAGAAATAAGGTAGATGAAAATGGAATAGTAGTTAAAAACAAAGATAGATTAGTAGCACAAGGGTATAATCAAGAAGAAGGCATAGATTATGATGAAACATTTGCACCTGTTGCTAGATTAGAAGCTATCCGTATTTTATTAGCTTATGCATCATATATGGATTTTAAGTTATTTCAAATGGATGTCAAAAGTGCCTTCCTAAATGGTTTTTTAAATGAACAAGTTTATGTAAAACAACCACCCGGTTTTGAAAATAAAAAATTTCTAAATCATGTTTTCATGTTATCTAAAGCTTTGTATTGTTTAAAGCAAGCTCCAAGAGCTTGGTATGATAGACTTAGCACATTTTTTTTAGAAAATGGATTTATTAGAGGCAAATTAGATACCACTTTATTTATCAAATCTAAAAATAAAGACTTATTAATTGTTCAAATTTATGTAGATAATATCATTTTTGGATCTATTAACGAACTGTTATATAAAGAATTTGCTACATGTATGCAAGGGGAATTTGAAATGAGCATGATGGGAGAATTGACATTCTTCCTAGGGCTTCAAATCAAACAAACCAAAGAAGATATCTTTATAAATCAATCTAATTATATTCGGGACATGCTAAAGAAGTTTGGTTTTGACAAAGCCAAAGTAGCCAAAAACCCCATGAGCACTTTATTGAAACTTGACATAGAGAAAGTGGGGTAAAGGTAAGTAAAAAATTATACAGAGATATGATTGGTTCTTTGCTTTATCTTACTTCTAGTAGGCCTGATATCACCTTTAGTGTTTGCATGTGTGCTAGATTTCAATCTTGCCCAAAAGAATCTCATATTTTATTCGTTAAAAGAATTTTCAAATATTTGCTTGGTACTATTTCTTTAAGTTTATTTTACCCCAAAGGAACTTCTTTTGAATTAAATAATTTTTCCGATTCTGATTTTGGTGAATGTAAGTTAGATAGGAAAAGTACTTCCGGGACTTGCCAATTCCTTGGACACTAGTTAGTCTCTTGGAATAGCAAGAAACAACACTCCGTTGCCTTATCTACCGCAGAAGCGGAATATGTGGCGGCCGGTAGTTGTTGTGCCCAAATCCTTTGGATTAAAAATCAAATGGAGGACTATAATATTTTCTATAATCATATTCTCATTAAATGTGATAATACAAGTGCAATATGTTTAATTAAAAATCTCATTCAACATTCTAGAACAAACCATATTATAATTCGATATCATTTTATTCGTGATCATGTTCAAAAAGGGGATATTGAGATTTCTTTTATAAATACCGACAATCAATTGGCGGATATTTTTACAAAACCCCTTAGTGAAGATCGTCAAAATTTTATTATTCGTGAACTTGAAATGTCGAATCTTTTTTTAAATTATGTTATTGAGATTTTGATCTATACATTTTTATCTTGGAAAATAACATTTGTGAGAATTTCTATTGACTTATAGAAATATTTCTTGGTTATACCTCCAAACATTTTATAAATATGCAACTTATATTCTTTCCTTGGAATCATCTTTCTAAGAGTT
>NMUG010007368.1:0-12107 GCA_002855965.1 Monotropa hypopitys
CTTCTTAGCGAACAATGCAGGAGCACCCCAAGGTGAAGAACTGGGGCGAATAAAATCTAACTCGTAAAGCTCCTGCAACTGAGACTTCAATTCTCGCAGCTCGGCTAGTGCAAACCGATAAGGTGGTATCGAAATAGGTGACGTATCGGGCAACAAATCGATAGAAAACTCCACCTCTCGCTTAGGCGGTAAACCTGGCAACTCCCTCGGAAAAACATCCAGAAACTCACAAACAACAGATGGTAACTCGCCACGGCGCGAAGGATCATCATCCAGACTGAGACTGGCGAGCAAACAACTGATAGAATCGCGGTCTCTAGGATCATAGAAACAAGAATCGACTGACTCTATCCTATCGCCATAAACATAGAAATAGACTACCTCAGGAGAAAAAACTCGCACTCGGCGTCGGTGACAATCGATGTTGGCATGGAAGGTAGACAACCAATCCATCCCAAAAATAAGGTCAAATCTGGACATGCTCAGAACGATGAAGTCAAAAGTAAAACGATGGTCCTCTTGGGTCAACTCACAATCCCTACAAATCTGGCCCAATTGAACACGACCTTCAACGGGTGTATCAACAAATAAGGGAGGATCCAAAACATCCATGTCTAACCCCAAAGCATGAACAAATGATGTGACAATAAAAGAATGCGATGCACCTGAATCGAATAGCACACTAGCCCACGAATTGTAAATGAGAAACATACCCCTGACAACTGAAGTCTCCGGCTGATGCTGAGAAGTGGAAGACATAGGATCTGGTGGAATGGCATAAGCTCTGCCATGTGTCGTCGGGCCATGGTGATAACCACCCCTCTGCTGGAACTGCTGTGCATGTCTGGCAGGAGTCACAACCCCTCCAGTACGAGAAGCCTAAACCGAAACTGTTGGTCCGGACTGATGGGAGCGCTGGGGTACACCCCGCTGCTGCTGCACTGGTCTGGTATCGCTGCGACCACTGCCCCTCTCTGGGCAATCTCTAGCCATATGGCCTGCCTGGCCACACTCATAGCAAATAGGCGATCGGCAATCAACTCTCACATGTCCTGTCTGATGACACCGGTGACATACCTTCGGGCTCTGCACGGAACCCGCACTAGCCTGTGATCTCTGGCCTCGAGAGAAACGAGACTGCTCTCTCTGGCACTTCTTTCCATAACTGCCTGACGATGAACTTGAGTTGGAAATATGTCGGCACAGTTCCCAAATCTTCACTTCCCTCTACTGCTCTCTCATCAACTCAATCGCCCTCGCACAATCCACGATATCAACAAAGACATGAATATGATGGCTCATCACTAGCTGCTGAACTGAAGGGTGAAGACCCTTCTCAAAATGCTTACATTTCCTTTCCTATGTACTAACCAAGTCGGTAGCAAATCGAGACAAAGCCTGAAACTGCATTGCATACAGGGACACTGTCATAGTCCCCTACTCTAGTCGCTCGAACTGCTCTCGCAACTGCTCTCGCAACTGCTCTCTATAGCTCTCGGGGAAATATTGCCCCTCAAAGATAAACTGAAAATCAGCCCAAGACATACTGCGAATAGGATCGAGAATGGCATGTGTATCAGCATATCCACTGGCAAGAAACTAGCACGTCGCATCTCCAAGATCGAACTCCACCACTGACTAGCCTATCCGGTCAGCTGGTAGGTAGCAAATGAAATCTGAAACTTATCTTCCACGATATCTAGGGTGTCCAAAACCTTTCTTACTTCGAACAGCCAATGATCCGCTTCCAAGGGATCGCCCTTACCATTGAACTTCGGAGGATCCATGCGTCTGAACTCTCGTAACGCTTCAATAGTACGATTTCCCGCATTCTCTCGCGGTGCAGCAAATCTGCGACTGGCCTCGACCATAGCGGCCGCAAGCTCCCTGGCAAACTGACTAGGGGCAACAAGCCCTTCTGGAACTGGAACAACAGATGGTACCTCGTTCTCCACCCCGCACATCCTATCGTTTACCTCCTCGCTATGAGCATCAGGGGTATTCGCACTATGGCGACCGCGACCCCTTCCTCTAACATGATGAGCCATTTGTACAAAAGATTTCGAATTCGATGAGAAAAGAGCACAAGACAAGGCCCAGACAGATAGTTCAACCAACGACGTAAGGCTCAATCAAAGAGAAGGATACTCAACGATATCAAAGACGGATTCTTATAACCAATGGAATCAATAAATAGGGTTAAACCCAAAGAGAGGAACAATGTACACGTATTACTCCTTAACTCACACTATCCTACGGATCATTGCCAATGCATGCTCAAAACATTCACACACACATACTAGATGATGCAATATCAAACTCAATGCAACCCATAGATACTAAGAATCTCCCCAAAGGCCTAAGTTTTTGCAACCGAAATCTCTGATACCAAGTTGTCACGCCCCAGATTTCAAACCATTTTTTAAAACAATTAAAGTAGGGAACAACTATGGATCATCACAACATTCACAAATCTCTAAGTACCATTTCATTCCCAATACACGTGATTATGAAAATCCAAGCATGATATGAAATAAAAGTGCATTCCAATCCATAGAGTATGAGAGAGAAGTAGAGTTTTAAAGTTTACAAAACCAATATTCTATTACAAGCCCAAAGGGCCTAAATAAAATAAGAAAAGTGCATAAGTCCTCAAGATATGCCAATGCATCAAAGTGCTCCAAAATCTCCAAGAGAGAGGTCCTTTCCTGCAAATTCTAAAAAGAAGGGCGTACCACGCCAAAGTAAGAAATATCTATCAACTAGCATGTTTACGACTAGCGTGGACGAGTGTGTGACTGTACAGAGTAATATGAATAAATACATGGGACAATGCAAGGCAATGATCCAACTTCTACAATGTGACATCAACTAGTCAACATAACAAAGTATTATACAAGGGACAACAAGCCAAGGGTCAATACATGTGTGAGTTCTCATTTTATAATGTTCAACCAAGGGACTACTAGACAAGAGTCCATACATGAATACATAAGATGTGCATATGATATTATTGGACAATGAAGGTACATTCATATTTCTTTCTTTGTTCCACATAAGACCTAGTACCGGAATCCTAGCCAAGGTATTCCATTATTAGAGTATCGCTGGAATCCTAACCAAGGTATTCCATCATTAGAGTAACACCGGAATCCTAGCCAAGGTATTCTATTATTATTTTTGTTTCGTGACATTGATAGGGCAAGGTTGGATTAGTGGCCCGTCGACCCACTAACCAATCCTATTTGGTATTCCCCAAATAACGTTGGGAGGGCTCTCGTTACCCCCATTGTACACAATATTGCGGATGGCGCGAGCATCTTAGGAGTCCTAACCAAGTTACCCCAGATCAAGTACTCATAATCCCGTATCATTGTCATCAAGTCCGAGAATCCCTAGCCAAGGTTACTTCCCATATTATAGTCATCGATGCCCGGAAATCTCTAGCCAAGGTTGCTTCCCATTTGGGCTCGTCAATTAATTACATGTGTCATCAACGAATTCAACAATGTTCATGGTGTAACAATTTGCAACATAACCAATGTGCGTCAATTTTCCATTTAATTTCGAGTAGGGATGATATTACGCAACATAGCCAATGTGCGACCAAAATTCACTAAACATGATCACCACCCCAAAACCCATCTGTTAAGGTTTATCTATGCCCAATTTCACAATTTCGAAGTCAATTTTACCATTCGAGGTTATATAGACCAAAATCCCTAAATTTATGCAATTAGGGTTTAACCAAAATTGGGGCTTTTCACATATGTTAATCAAACACGAAATTGAACTTGGTGCAAGGTGTACATGACCCTGAGGACTCCATAAAGCCCACCAATTTCATTATTGAATCATAAACCCTAGGTCAATTTCACCAAAACATGCCATATCCGAAATTTACATGAATTGGCAAGATTTCAAGGGGGAGAGGGGGAAGGCACAATCACAAACATACTAGAGATGGATATCCCCTACCTCAAAGAAACATGAACAAAACCCTAACTTTCGGACTTCGGTGAATAACGAGGATAGCGGGCTTCCCGGATAGCTCTCGTCGCATAGATCATCGTTCCTTCTTCGCAAAACTTGATTCTAGCCCTCTAGGGCCTTGAAAAATTAAAGAGAAGTGAGAGAGATATAGGATGGAGGTAGAGAGAGAGTGAGAGGCTCCTTAGGGTTAGAAAATGAGGAAGAAGGTGAGGAGTTCGAACTCCTCAAGTCTTAAATACCCCCCACTAGTGAAATGCCAAAACTGCCCTTAATGAAAACCATTCAGCACAAAAATTTGCCTTCACGACCGGTCGACAAAAATTCCTCGACCGATCGAGCCCATATGGAATACCCCACTGACCCCTCGCGACCGGTCGACTGCGTGTTGGTGTACCGGTCAACACCTTAAAATTTCCAAAAACTTTGAAAAATACTATCTTCTTCACCCGGCCTCCGATTGAGGCGATTCAAGTCGCGTTGGATTCGTAATCGAATTCTCTACCATATTCTAGGGTCAACCACCTCAAAATCGCGATAAGATTTTGAGATAAAATAATTCAAGATTCTCAATTTAATTAAAAAGGTGAATTAAATTCCGAAATTCATTTATAAAATACGAGTCATTACAATCTAGGGATAACATTTCCCATAACACACAGACTTATACACAATGCAGTCCTACTCAGTAATTCTTATTAGATCAACAAGGCTAAAAGAGACCACACACTTCTAACCAACAACCGACAAGTAGCGTATCACATACACATATGTGTCATAGTAGTTAAGTAACCCTACATAGGTCTATCACGCTTCCACTACGCTACTCTAATTATTCTTTTCTTAGTTTATTTCATGCATATCATTCAATGAAGCATTTACATTATCTATTAATTTCCAAGGTATTGACATACTTACCATAATTAAGGATTTGTGTGATCAACCAAGTAATCCTATGCACCTTCTATGTGTGTTGCACAACTATGTACATCAATCATTTAAGTTCCTTAACTTAATTATCATACTTTTCATAATTAAGGATTCACACATTTGACTCAAGTAGCCTAACTTAACCATATGAAGTGTTCGTATATGAATAAATAAAGCACATATCTAACACGAACTCACCGAATACCGATGAAGAACCAAACAATCTCCTCCACAAGCCTTAGAAGAGTAATTATTCACCTGATATAAATTCAAGTAGATTAAAACTCACATAATGCATTGAACCAATTAAAAAGATACCAAACATTAAAAAGGCACTTAGACATCCTCAAGGTCCCAAGGTCTAACCCAATCACTAATGACCTCTAAGACCAAGTCTTAACCTTCAAGGACTAAGACATGAATGCCTTATTTCAAATAAACCCAAAACACTTCCAAAGGTTCTCTAAGATCCTCAAAACATGGCCAACAATAGCCTAAGGGTGTTTACCTCAAGACCCCAAAGCAAACATCAAACAATTCCTCACAACTAAGCTGACCAGTATGGGCACCGATATGGTGCCGGTATACCACCTGGCATGCCGACCGGCATGCCAGTTAGTACAAAATTTTCCACTTCTATGAGGCCAGACCTTACTGCCCAAAAATAACATAAACCGGTATACTGCCCGGCATGCCGGTTAAGGCAAATTTGCGGGGAAACAAAGGGGATAGCCTACTGATCAAAATTTGTTAAGGCCGGTAGGGCATTGGTATACCGGCCGGTGTTCCGGTCTTTATATCGGTTCTTGAATAGAATGTGTTCTAATGGCAATTTCTCGAATCCCTCTTCTCCAAATCACTCCAAACTCAATTTAAACTCCAAAAATCGTAAAACCTCACATACCTAAGTCTCCCACACTACTTTAGGGTCATCATACTTCATTTCTATGGCCTCCAAATAACCACAAAGCCTAGATCTTGACTTCATTACTATGGATTTGATTACAAAATTAAGGGAGATGGATACTGACTTGGTGCTTGATTGATGAGAGAAAGAACTCTCTAGAAATCCAAGTCCTTCTTGATCTTCTTCCATTTCTCTCTACAATGCTCTCTACTCCCTCAAATCCCTACACCATATACAAGGCTTGAGCATCCCCTACCCTAACAAATCAGATTTCCCCTTCATTTACCAATATACCCTCCTTCATAACACCCATTTATCACTATGCCATGCACAATTACCACTAGACACCCTACATATTCCTATAAGTCATCAAATGACCTCTTATACTTATTCAAGCACATTATAATCATTCCTTATAATATTTTATTATCTCTAATTCTCAATCAAAATATAATTCACCTATTAGTATTAATAATTAAATTGATTTATTAGAATGGAACGGGTGTGACATAGTGAGTGTGAATCCACTCAGGTAACGAAATTCCCGTATAAGTAATATAGCCAATCCAACACATCCATCATGTTTAGGCCAATTAAATTATTTGATTTACCTTTTTATTTAATTCCATAGATTAGGGCATCCATACCTCCTAATCCCAACAAGTGACCAAAACATGATTTTCTTAAAATTAATTTCCAAATTTCCAAATTCAAGTATTAACAAGGCCATATGTCTATTTTCTCAAAACCTTTCCATCCTTGTCAATTCAATCTCATATTTGAGAAAACACAAATATAGATTTTTCATAAATTTAGGGATCTTACAAACCGACAAGGGAATCATGAAATAGAAGTTACTAAGAGTCTATTGAGACCCATATGAACATTAGCCCTCAAAAAATTGAAGGGTAACAACATAAGCTATGAAAATAATCCTCATCCTAGGAAAATATTTAGAGGGGGAAGAGAGCAAACCAACTAGAGAGATATAAGGAGTAGAAAACTCTACCTCTTTGGATGAACCAAGAGAAACCCTAGGTGAGGGGTCTTGATAACTACATGAACTATGCACATCACTAGATAGCCCTTGTCTTCCTCTTCAACATTTGTGAAGGGAGAATCCTTCAAAACCCTCTCAATCCCTTGGAAATGTAGAGAGAAGGGAAAAAGACTTGAAGAGAATAGAGAGAGAATACAGTAGACAGAGTGATAAATGTTCTGAGTGTAAGAAATAAGGTTTCTCTCCTCTTAGACGTGTATAAAACATAGGTGAAAATACAAAAACTCCCTTAAATCTCTCCTATAAAATTGTCTGCTGACACTACATATCGATATACAGCAAGGATGTATATCGATATGTAACTCTGCTAGTCAATCTACTAAGCCATTGCATTTTGATATACAACAAGCTGTATATCGAAATGCAGGCTTGTAGTTCACATTGAATGCCTTGCATATCGAAATGCAAGGGAAAAGAGAGGGGACCATATATCGAAATGGAGGACTAGAGAGTCTGCATATCGAAATGCAAAAATCAACTCGAACCAACCTGATACCATTCTTTTCTTCCAAACAAAGGCCCACTTCCGAGAACTCACCCTTTTTACCAAAAAATGAGGATTTTGGGATTACCAATCAACCAAAAATCTAAAAAATGAAATTAAAATTCCAAGAATCGATTTATAAAATTCTCAACTGTTACATCTTATACCCTTTAAAAGAATTTCATCCTCGAAATTGCATAGGGTAAAGGCACTAAAGAGACAACCTCAAGAAGGAATACAATAGATACGATGCAAGAGAAGATAAATACAACAAGAGTCAAAACAAATCGGGGTATTTAGCCCTCATTTGTTCTTCTCGTTCCCAAGTGGCTTCCTCTATGTCATGATTTGGCCACAAAACCTTCAATAGAGGAATGGTTTTGCCTCACAAAATTTTCTCCTTAGAATCAAGAATACGAATAGATCGCTCTTCATAAGATACGTCAGCCTCCAACTCTACATTATCTCAATTGATCACATGTGAAGGATCCAGCTCGTACTTTTGCAACATCTAAACATGAAATACATCATGGATGTCAGAAATATTGGCTGACAATGTCAAGTGATAAGCCACTTCACCAAGCTTCTCTATAACATCAAATGGACAAATATACCGAGGAGTAAGCTTTCCTTTCTTTCCAAAGCGAGAAATGCCTCAGAGAAACTTTGAGGAATATATAATCACTAACATCAAAGGATAAAGGACGACGACGATAGTCGACATAACTCTTATGCCTACTCTGTGCCATAAGTAATCTCAGGCGAATCAACTTGATTGGCTTGGTAGTCTAGTGAGTTGCCTCAGGACCAAAAACTGCAGACTCACCAACTTCCAACCAACAAACATGAGATTTACATAGACGACCATACAAAGCCTCAAAAGGTGCATGCTGATACTTGACTGATAACTGTTATTGTATGCAAATTCTACCAAAGGTAGGTGATCAACACAACTACCACCATAATCAAGAACACAAGCACGAAGCATATCCTCCAAAATCTGAATGGTACGCTCAGACTGACCATCAGTTTGAGGATGAAAGTCAATGCTGAATACAAGCTTGATACCTATGGCGACCTACAAGCTACGCCAAAATCTAGAAGTGAAACGAGGGTCATGATCCGAAACCTCCCCTATTCTAGAAATTATTTGATTCCATTATTTCCATACAAAACCTACACATGCAACCCATTTCCAAGAAATTTAACCAATTCTCGAATTTTATTTCAAAATCCTTAATAACTCTAAAAAATCAATCAATCAATGAGTTAGAGCTTCCTTACCCGTTTGATTATGATTTCTAGCTTCTTGGTTTAATTCACGATGATTCCCATGCCAAAACCCCCAAATCTCTTCATTCTCTCTCACAGATACCTTTCTCTCTCTACAATGTTTTCGAGAAATTATGAGTTTACCAAATGAAATGGATGTATTCCTACCAATTACCTTATTTACTACACAACAATAAAACCCACCTCTCATTTCCCAACGAACACTTGTAATTTCCCCTATTTCAATATGAATTCTTATTCTCTTTGGTGAATTTCGATATGTAACCATCTCTTCCACATTCCGGAATATCCATTCTCTCATTCCCAATCCCCAATAGACGACACATATATCGATTGGTGTTATATGGCACATTTCGATATGTGCTAAACAATGGTGAACTAAGGTTGCATATTCCGAAATGTGCACCTCCACAGCTTTGACACATTTTGGTATACACACCTACCCATCCCTCATACATTTCGAAATATGGCCATTCTTTGGCCATGGAACACATGAACAAAGGGTACACATTTCGAAATATGTCCCTCCCCTACCCTACACATACTAAAATGTGACTCACCTGGTTAAAAAAAACTAGAGAGCTCACAAAAATTGGTCCAAACCTCTCCCAAAATATTTCTAACTCTTTTAAACATCTACTAAACACTTTTCTAACTCTTTTAAATATATACTAAACACTTTCCTTTACAAATTCTTTCTCAATTCTTCTAATTTGCCCCAAATGTGATTATTTACTAAATTAAAATAAAATTCATAATTAAACTTGCATAATTAAAATAATAAACGAATTTTCTAAGACGGGTGTTATAATGAGTATGGTGAAGTTCACGTTGTTCAACAAAGAATTGAGGAGAAAAAAGATTAGTACTAGCATTGAAGAGTCTCAAGTAGTGGAAGTTCTAACAAGGGAAGAAATGTGTGGTGGTGTGCTATTGTAAGAAGGAAGGATATATTTGGAGAAAATGTCCCAACCTTGTAGAAAGTATGAAGAACAAAGATCATCTTACAGATGCAACAAATGTTATAGAAGTCGAGTATGGTTTAAATGTGCTTCTAGCAACAACCGACACAGAGTTGAATAAATTAGACTAGGGGTGAGACTCGGGATGTTTAGTCCTAACATGAGTAGTTTCACGAGTTACGAGCTATACGATGGCAGGACTATCAGAATGGCCAACCACTCAACCAACAAGATAGTTGGTAGAGGGACAATCCGTTTTCATATGCCAATGGGAGAAATGTGTTACTTATAGACATTGAGCATATTCTGGGACTAAAGAAGAATGTGATTTCTCTCGAGATGCTGGATACGAAAGGATGTAGTTTCTCACCAGCTACATGAATTCTAAAAGTCACCAAGAGAGATTGAGTATGATTGCAAGGAAAGAGGATTGGTCGATTGTACAAGCTGGAAGCGAATGCTGTGACAGAAGGAGCTACTGTCAATCGTAATTCCAATAGTGCAGTGATAAAGAATGATGAATGAGAAACAAGAAGGTCGCACAAATGCACAAAGTATTGGTGCAAGAAAGATCACATGGCCCAAGGAGATTCCAAGGCGCACACACGTAGATCCAAAAGGTGTGAAGGGGCTTCAAGAAGTTCAACAAAAAGCTCAGAGAAATGGACTAAGGGCGTGTTTCAAAAGTTGTACAATGCCAACGACCACGACGACCAACAATAGAATCACATTTGTTCAAGACATTATCAGTGACGGTTATACCTCCAAGAAGTTGCCGATATAGCATGGGGAGGTGGAGTCATAATTTGAAACAGATGATGTGTTGCACAACACTTCGAACTGGAGGGTGCGACGCCTAGGTAACAGAAGGGGCATAGAGAGAAATGGACTTCGTTGGATAAGTAAACTCTTACAACATCTAAGATTCTGTCAAAATAAATTGAGTGTTGGATGAGAATGATTTTTGAGGAGATTGTGTCCCCACCATTTTTTCCTGAGAATTCCGATAATTGACAACAGGTTTACTTGAAAGGCATCTCAAGGGATGCGAGAGCCCCGATTCAGGGGATGCAATCTTCAAGAATCTCACATGTGCAATTGTAGATATCTACCATGTGTTAAATGAGAAAGTTAGACAAACACCATTAAGCCTCCGTTGTTGACTCAATTTGAGGAGCGAGATTATTTTGTATATGGTTTTGATAAATAAAATAAAAAAAGTTCCTCTTAAATTCGTGTTCTTTGGCTTACTTATTAACCCAACAAGTACAGCATTACTCATTCAGAAATCAGACTCTGAAGAGGAAAAACCACATCGCATCATCGCCATGCAATAATAGAATGAAGTTATTCATTGAGATACCTGAGTGACATAAGCACTGCAATCGTAGTTTGTCAAAATCGTGCAATTCATGATTCATGTCGTGATTCGATTCACAAATCATGCAAAAATGACATGAATCTACAAGTAAATCGATATTGGGATAGAATTAAAAATGAATCTACAATCCATGGCACAATTCACGATTTGATTCGCTATTCGATTCACAATTTACAATTCATTCAATTTTTGAAGTGACGCATTTGAAAATTTTGAAACCATTTTACATTTTCTTTCTTGAGAAAAGCAATCATATAATTTTCTAGAGTGTTTAGTATAATAATAATCATACAAAAATAGATACAAATCTCTGTTCAATCAATTATTTAACCATAATTTTATCACCAGGTGATGGACATTGAACACTTGTCCTATTTTATTACATGAATAAGTTTTGAAGTAGTGTTTGACTTGTTTATCGTATTATCTTGTTGTAATTGTTTTTTAAAAAGTTTTATTATTTGTATATTACTGGGAAAAAAAGAAAGAAACTTAAAGGGTTGCATGCAAACGAGATGAATACAATATTGTTAGAATACAATATATAGAATGAGGCATTAGATATTATATGCATGGAAAAATTTTGATTGAGATATAAATTTGCATTTTACAAAGTATTTTAAACATTTAAATACGTGTGATATAATTTTTAATATATTTTAGTAATTATGACCGAATCGGAACGATTCACGGTTCAGAAAATGACCTTTCGATTCTCAATTTGATAACTTTGATTGCAAGTGAAATTACTCTATCAGAGGCCCCCAAATCTGTTCATGGCACATTTCGCACAGCAGGAAGTAGACGAGCCTTATTGTTAGTGCTAAGCTATATGGTTTGCTTCCATACAATTCACAAGTGCAAAGCTTGGTGACAATTTGACTCAAGAAGCAAGAAACACGACTGGTGACCAACCGTGTAGGGGTTTGAATCTATGGAAAAACAGAAGTGAAAGCTGTGAATTTCCTCTGGATAGGCCTCTGGTTGAAAAAATCCAGTGGCTCTAGCCAAGTCTGGCTAGTTGTGTGAGTCTAGTTTAACCACCCATAATGTAATGACAGTGGTATGGGACGCTCGGGGTGCGCTACCCCTTTTGCCCC
>NMUG010007369.1:0-12106 GCA_002855965.1 Monotropa hypopitys
TATAGAGACAAGAGGTAGGCGGCTATGCTAGACCGTCCGACTCAAGGGTTGCCTATCAAAGGCACCCATTTTTTCAAAAAACTTTCATTTTCCAGTATTTTCACATGAGATAACAAAAAGGCTACGGGTATGCCTCACCCCCAACTTATCGTGAGCATTGTCCCCAATGCTTAAAGCAATGAAGACAATACGAAGTAGCAAGAAACATTAACAAAGGAAGTGCCAACTGAAAACTCATGACTACAACTAAACAAATAGACAACAAGCAACTGAAAGACAAAAGAAAAAAAATATGTACAACATTACCTTGAGTTGGCTCTGTTGACTTACCAAGTTGAAGGTTCCTCATAGATAGGATCCGACAGCTCCTCAATAAGTTTCTCTTGGGGGAATCATTTTTAAAATGGCTTCAAGCGCTGCCTATTCACCTTGGAAAGATAGCCATTAGAAGGATCCTCAATCTCTACCGCACCATGCTCAAAAACTCTGTGAACGATGAATGGTCCCGACCATCTCGACCTTAACTTCCTTGGAAAAAGATATAGTCTAGCATTGTACAATAAGACCTTTTGACCCACTACAAAAGTTTTTCGTGAAATCATCTTGTCATGCAACCTTTTTATCTTTTCCTTGTAGATTTCAGAATTTTCATACGCATCTTTCCTCATTTCCTCAAGCTCATTCAAGTCCAATTTTCTATTCGATCCGGCGGTGGGTAAATTGAAGTTTAAGTTCTTTAAGGCACAATACGCACGATGCTCCATCTCCACGGGTAAGTGACATGCCTTACCGAAGACCAACCTATAGGGGGACATACCAAGGACAGTTTTGTAAGCTGTCCGGTATGCCCAAAGTGCATCGGATAGACGGTAAGACCAATCATTGCGGTTGGGGTTCACCGTTTTCTCCTAAATATGTTTTATCTCCCTATTGGCCAGCTCGGCTTGCCCATTTATTTGGAGATGGTAAGTCGTAGATGTCTTGTGCGTGATTCCGTATTTATCCATAAGAACGCCAACCGGTCGATTACAAAAATGCGTCCCTTGTTCGCTTATAATGGCGCGGGGCATCCCAAAACGAGATAGAATGTGCTTCTTCAAAAACTTGAGCACCACTTTATGATCATTTGTGCATGTGGGGATAGCCTCCACCCATTTTGAAACATAGTCTACTGCCAAAAGAATGTAGAGATTGCCAAAAGATGGGGGAAAGGGACCCATGAAGTCCATGCCCCAACAATCAAAGATTTCTATCACAAGGATAGGAGTCAATGGCATCATATTCCTTCTAGTCACTCCCCCCAACTTTTGACAATTCTCACAATGCTTGCACACTTGGTATGAGTCTTTGAACAATGTGGGCCAATAGAATCCTCTTTGCAAAATCTTTGCAACGATTTTCTTTGCCGAAAAGTGGCCTCCACATGCTCCATCGTGGCAAAATGACAAGATACTTGGAATCTCTTCATGGGACACACATCTCCTAACCAATTGGTCTAGGCAATACTTGAATAAAAATGGATCATCATAAAAAAATTTCTCACTTCTCTCAAAAACTTCCTTTTTTCTTGTGATATCCAATTGTTAGGAACCTGCCCCGTAACCAAGTAGTTAGCGATGTCGGCATACCAAGGAAGAGTAGCCATCGCATAGAGTTGTTCATCGGTAAAAGAGTCAACAATTGGGGTGGTTTTTGATGGGTGGTTTTCGATTCATTAAAGGTCAACCGAGAGAGTTGATCGGACACCACATTCTCCACTCCTTTTTGTCCTTAATGATGATATCAAACTCTTGGAGTAGGAGAATCTACCGAATTAGTCTAGGTTTGGCATCTTGCTTGGTAAAAAAGTATTTCAATGCCACATGCTCTGTGAAAATGACTATCGGTGACCCAATGAGGTAGGATCTAAACTTATCAAGGGCAAAGACAATATCGAGCAATTCCTTTTCAGTGGTTGTATTGTTCATTTTGGCCTCATTCAAGGTCTTGCTCGCATAGTAAATGACACAAGGATGCTTGTTGTGTCGTTGCCCCCAAACAGCCCCAATCGCGAAGTCACTCGCGTCACACATTAGCTCAAATGGAAGGTTCCAATCGGAGGACTGCATGATGGGTGGGGAAGTAAGCATACTCTTAAGGGTAGAGAACGCTTCTTCACAGTGAGAATACCACACGAATGGAACATCCTTAGCTAAAAGATTACACAAAGGTTTAGATATTGCACTAAATCCTTTGATAAATCTCCTATAAAATCCGGCGTGACCGAGGAATGAACGTATATCTTTCACACATTTTGGAATTGGTAGACTAGAAATGAGATTAATTTTTGCCTTGTCTACCTCAATTCCCTTTTCCGACACAATGTGTCCCAAAACAATTCCGGAGGTGACCATGAAATGGTACTTCTCCCAATTTAGGATCAACTTCTTACTCTAACATCTCACCAAGACTTGCTCAAGATGACTCAAACAATCATCGAAGGTATTCCCAAATACCGCGAAGTCATCCATGAAAATCTCGACGACCTTCTTAACCATATCACTAAAGATGCCCATCATACATCTTTGAAAGGTACCAGGAGCATTGCATAAACCAAATGGCATTCGCCGGTAAGCAAAAGTGCCAAATGGACATGTAAAAGTCATATTCTCCTGGTCCTCTAGGGCAATCTCGATTTGGTTGTACCCCGAATATCCATCTAAAAAGCAATAGTAAGCATGACCGGCAACTCGCTCAAGTAATTGGTCAATAAAAGGCAACGGGAAGTGGTCTTTTCTTGTGGATGAGTTGAGTTTTCGATAATCGATGCACACTCTCCACCCGGTAATGACACGGGTGGGAATCAACTCATTCTTTTCATTTGCCACCACTGTCACACCTGATTTCTTGGGAACAACTTGGACAGAGCTTACCCATTTGCTATCCGCAATAGGGTAAATGATCCCAACATCCAATAATTTAAGCACTTCACTCCTCATGACGTCCTTCATATGAGGATTCAAATGGCGTTGTGGTTGCCGTGAGGGTTTGACATTTTCCTCTAAATGAATGCAATGTATGCACAAGGAAGGGTCAATGCCATGGATGTCCGCAAGCGTCCATCCAATATCACCCTTGTGTAAAGTCAGCACTTCCATCAACTTCCTCTCCTCCTCCACCTTAATACTTGAAGAAATTACCACCGGGTAAGTTTTATTAGCCCCAAGAAAAGCGTATTTCAAAGACGATGGTAATTGCTTCAGCTCAAAAGTGGGCTACTGGTCAATCTTCCCCACAGAATTTTTCAATTCTTCAAACTCCTCACAAGTTTTCAGCTCACTCTCCTCTACAATCTCTTCCAACTTTCCCAAATAACCAATGTATTCCAACTCCTCTGGGGAAGGTACATTGCCTTCAACCCCTTCATTCACCAAACATGACTCAAGTGGGTCGTTGACAAGATTACTCTTGTAACAATCCAAAGTTTCAACCATATCCACCTCATGAACTTCCTCATCATCCCCCGGTGCTCGACACACATTGAAAATTTTTAACTCCACGGTCATGTTCCAAAAGGTAAAGTGCATAAGGCCATTTCTACAATTGATTTGAGCATTAGCGGTAGCTAAGAATGGCCTTCATAAAATGACCAGGATTTGGGCAGCCGTGTTGGCCACCGGTTGTGTATCAAGAACGATGAAGTTAACGGGAAAATAGAACTTCTCGATTTGGACAATTACATCCACTATCATTCCCCTTGGTACTTTTATACTTCTATCCGCAAGTTGAAGGGTAATGGTAGTGGTTTGCAATTCTCCCAATCTGAGTTGTTCGTAAACCGAGTAAGGTAGAAGATTCACACTTGCTCCTAAGTCAAGCAATGCTCTTTCAAGTTTCACCTCCCCTATGATGATTGAGATTGTAGGACAATCGGGGTCCTTATATTTGGTAGGTGTGTCCGCTTTCAAGATTGAGCTTACTTGTTCCGTTAAAAATGCTCTTTTGGACACATTCATTTTCCGTTTCACTGTGCACAAGTCCTTTGAAAATTTTGCATATGAAGGAACTTGCTTGATTTCATCGAGTAACGGAATGTTCACTTTCACTTGTTTGAATAGTTCCAAGATTTTAGATTGGTGAGTTGGTTTAGGCTTAAGCCTTTGATGGAATGGAGCGGGGAATGGTCAATTCCCACTCTTTTTTCTGATTTGGTTCCCTCTTCGACACTCTCCTCAATCACAACTCCATTGCCTTTCTCCTCTTTGGTAAATTTTGCTCTTCCCTCACCCTCTGTCAAGTTTCCCACTCGATTGTCCACAATTTTCTCACTTTGAAGTGTGGTGACAGTCTTTATTTCACCAACACTATTGTCATCAAGTGGGGTACTTTCAGCAAAAATTTTCCCCTTCACATTGTGTTGGGTTGAGCGGGGTATTTGCCTTTCTCTTGTTGCAAAATACCAATGGCCGTATTAATTTTTGTGATTTGGGCCTTCAATTCTCCCATGTCTTGCCTTGTACTTTGCATGAATTAATTGGTATTTTGCATGAAGAGAGACAATTGTTCTTACAAGGTCCGTTTGTTAGGTGGGATGTAAGTGGGTTGCGATACATTGCCATGATGATTTTGGTATCCAAACCCCGATGATTGGTTAGGAACTTGTCCTTGGAAATTTTGGGGTGGATAAGAATGATTCGGCATGTATGGCCCTTGTGATTGGTGTGGATTTTGTGATGATGGATGATGTTGTTGGTTCACATGAGCCCTACCCTTCCAAATAAAGTTCGGATGATTCCTCCATTCGGGATTGTATGTTTCCGAATAAGGGGAATTAAACGACTTTCGTTGTTGTGTTGGTCGGTGTTGCCCAATTACATTCACCACATGTTGCTCATGAAGCATATCTTTGAATGCGTGAATTGTGGGGAAATCATGGGTGTTGTGCTCTTGACTCTCACAGATTGTGCAAGAGGGTTCCACCTTAGGTTGGGTGGTCACCTCGTGAAACTTTCTTACCTCTAACTGTTCGATCTTTCGTGACAATTGAGCGATCCTCGTTTGAAGATCCTCATTGGTTGTTAACTGATATTTTCCCCCTTTCATAGATTGATTGTTCCTTGTTCGATCATTCGGGTCAAAGGTATCCCATGATTGAGCATTTTCAAAAATATGTTCGAAATACTCAAATGCTTCGTGCGGATCCTTACTCAAAAAGTCCCCATTGCACATCATTTCAATGAATTGTCTCGTTTTAGGAGACGTTCCCTCGTAGAAGTAGCTCACAAGTTGCCATGTCTCGTAACCGTGATGGGGAATCGAGTTCAACAATTTCTTGAATCTTTCCCAACACTGATAGAATGATTCGTTGGGTTTTTCAGAAAAATTTTGAATTTGCTTCTTTAAAGAAATCGTTCTATGCGCGGGAAAGAATTTCTTGAAAAATTCTTTGAGGAGCTCCCCCCAACTTGTAATGGATCTTGGTCTCAAGGAGTTGAGCCAAGTCTTTGCTTTGTCTTTTAAAGAGAATGGAAAAAGTTTGATGTAAGCGAAATCCTCTCTTTAGTTGTGTTCCAACATCATCCGCACTATTTCCTCGAGGGATTTTCATTCTCCATGCCATGGAAATGTGGGATTGTAACAAACCTAGCCGAACAACAAACTCTCTAGCCACCACGGGAAGAATAATGCATGATGGTATAGATTACCATGAAGGACTAAGATAATCCCTCATGGTTCTTATTTGCAATTCATCATGATTACTCCTAATTTCTTCCTCAACATGTTGATCCACTCTTTGTTGTTGTCCAACTCTTTGTTGTGGTCCATTAATTTCAGCCCTCCCATTATGATTCAATTGGAAATTTAGGTGGTTGGGAGGCAATTGGTTATTATTTGGGAACTCCATGTGATTGTTAGGCTGGAATTCCATTTGTTGCTCTTCAATTTGTGGACGAAGATTGGGGTTAAAGATTAGGGGATCAGAATTTCGTCGTACAAGTCTTTCCCCAGGAGTTCTAGTCCACATTTCAAGATAAATTCCCTCTCTCTCCACTCTAGGAGTCACAACAAATTACTTTACTTCCTACTCCTACTACAGGAATAAGATCAAGAATGGCCACCCAAACTAAATTGCAAGAGTAAGGAAAGTGGTACCTCCAAGCACAACACAACTCAGCAGGTATGCAGAGAAGAAAATTTTTTTTCAAGTGTGTGAACTCCCGGTAGTTAGCATTGGCTCTACCGGGAATGCACAGCTTAAATGTTCGAGCAAATTTTCTTTAACCTTGGACTCTCGGTACTTGAAATTCGTACTCTCGGTAATCCCAGTTGCGGTTTTTTTTTCTGTTCCTTCAACTTCCCCTGCAGGCTTGTTCTCTCGGTAGTTCGTCTTGTACTCCCGGTAGTTTGAGCTGCAGGATCTAGCTTGTCCTTCCGCAGAGAAGACTGTTAGCACTTATAACTAGACTCCCGGTAGTTGGGAAGTGAATTACCGAGAATGCAATTACACCTGCTTCATTAAATCATGCTCTGTTTTCTACAAAATCACGCTCTGTTTTCTGATTTTCTGAATTTTTTTGAATGTTTTTGGATTTTTATGATATTTAAAATCTAGATGGATGCACTAAATAAAGGAAAAACTAAAATCTAATACCAAGTCCCCGGCAACGGTGCCAAAAATGCTTGGGTCACATAAACTTGTATGCGCAAATTGACCTCTAAAATGGTATAATTGAAAAGCAGTAGAAGGGAATTACCCAAGTGCAAGTAATTCGATTCACAAGAGGTTGTCAATCAAGCATAATACACTGGTAAGTAACCAGGTCATTTCCATAGGGACTTGGGAGAATTCAATTTTTACTTTATAGAGTGCTTATGTATGAATTCTGATGAAAGAGAATTTGAGGATGGTTTGGACATCCAGAATTCTGGACTGAAATTCAACCAGTTTGAAAAACAAATCGAATATGAAATTGATAATTGAAGAAGGATCTAATTCTCAGAACTAAGTTAATTAAATCATATCACTCTCAATCTATAATCAAAAGCAGAATTGAGAGATTAATTCTGTGATGGAAATTACAAATCACATAGAGATTGATTTCTTATAAGCATACGATATGCCAATCTACTGATTGTCGACAACGCATCAAACTTAAAATCAATTGAAGCAGTGAGTCAAAATTACACAGAATTATTCCTCAATTCATGAATTCATGAATTCGTGCATGAGAGAGAGAGTGTGTGAATTTAATCCAACTAACTCAGATCCTTGAATTAGATCCTAATGGAATTTAGCCCCTCATAGATCTAGATTCTACTCAGAAGCAAATGAAAACAACTAAACTCATAATTGAATGCAACAGTAATTAAACTAGATAGAACTCAATTTACCAACTGAAATTAAAATTAAATAAAAACTATTCAGTAATCTACTACTGGAAATGAGAATTATGAAAAGAAAAAGAATTAGAATCCAAAACTGCTTAACTATCCCTATCTCTACCTCCTACTTTCTACTCCACTATGAATAATCAGAGAGAGAGAGAGAGAGTCTTCTATAGGGAACAGAACTCCCTTTTTCAACTGAATCTTTTCCTTTAAATATTAACCCTAGGGAACCCCGCCAAAATCGCAGTAAAACCCCTTCTAATTCCTTAAAACTCCATTTCTGGCCAAAAGTTTGTTGGAACTGTGCTGATTCCTATCACCGGGAGTTAGAACTTGGATCACAGGTATTCGGGTTCTTCCTTCCTTGCTCTGATCTGTTCCACCGGTGATTGGGGAAACCAATTATCGGGAATCCCAGCCTCGGTATCTCCTGCAATCTCCTGCAACATCATTTTACATCTGCACTCCTGGTGGTTGAGTGATGTTCTTTCGGGAGATGACGCAACTCTTCAAGGCCTTCAGTCATTTCTTCACGCACTCCTGGTCATAGAGAATGGACTACCGGGAGTCTGAGCCTCGGGACCCAGGGTATACAATCTGTGCTTCCCACTTCCGGTCATTGGGGCCTTCCACCGGGAGTCCAATCTTCCATTCTTCATTCTTACTCACAATCTACCGGGAATTGGGTTGAACTTCCGGGAGTTCACCCTTTGTCTTCCTTGCTTAGCTTATTCCTTTCCAGATACCTGCAGAACATCTCAAGCACACACAACACTTTGCCAAAAACAAGTTAAAGACCTTAATATCTAGTTATCAATTCAGATTCAATGTTTCAACAAAATTCCACTATTCCTTGGGTTTTAGTCAGTGAATGCATGGTAAAGTGAAGGTGTTAATCTCAAATATTGGCACTATTAAGTGCCAATCAACCACATTCTCTACTCCTTTTTATCTTTTATAATGACATCGAATTCTTAGAGTAACAGTATCCACCTAATGAGTCTCGGATTAGCATCCTGCTTTATGAGTAGGTATTTCAATGTCACATGGTCCGTGAAGACTACTATAGGCGATCCTATGAGGTAGAATTGAAACTTATATAAATCAAAAACTACAGCTAGCAATTCTTTTGAGTAGTCGTGTAATTCATTTGCACTTCATTTAAAGTTTTGCTAGCATAGTAGATGACACATGGGTACTTATCTTTCCTCTAACCCAAAACTGCTTCTACGGCATAATCACTTGCATTACACACTAGCTCAAAAGGTATTGTAACAACCCAGAAATTTTAAACCATTTTTTAAATGAATATATAATCATAAAGCGGAAGACAAAGTAACTACCATCCATAGTTTCCATAATTACATGACGAATGAAATGAATACAAATGGTACATTCATATGTAATGAAGTAAATAATGATTAAAAATCTTTTACAATTTACAACCGAGAATGAAGAAATGAAAGTACAAGGACTGATAAAGGAAAATAACCTATCAACTACTATAAACTCCATGCTCCAATGCCCGGCAAAGAGTCTGAAAGATGCTGCACCAATTCAAATAGACCTAGTACCTAAAAATTGAGGGTTAGGCAATAGCCTAGTAGAGAAATCTTTATCCAAATATCTCTAAAACGGGGGAGCATGTGTGATAGGGCAAAGAATGTGAAATATCCATGCATAGGGATCTCTTTTCATTTTCAATACCAATTGACTCAAACCATTATTTTACTACTCAACACCATAGTGTGATAATTTACCAAAATGCTTTACTTGACAACTCGAAGGAGATAAAATCATTTAGTTTCCAAATCCTTCCAAAATGCTCAACTTGACAAGAATCAAAGAGTTTAGTTTACAAGTTACCATTTCCTACACATTGATGAAATCAATAAAGTATAAGATGTCAATCTTGAAGAAATCAAGAGACCAACAATATCAATATCATCAAAGAGTTATTAGGTTTCGACTATTTCTGCACTAGTAGCCCGTCATCTAAACTAACCGTATAAATTCCTCGTTTCTTCCCGACCCGTCGGGAGGGCCCAGTCAAGCCCCCATTGCGCAATGTCATGAGTGCAAAATCTACCACTGAGGGAATGAAATTCTCGGGGAACGAAATTCCCATGTATAGCCAACCTAGATAATCCCTCATGTTTTAAGGCCAATTATACGATCAATTCATTTTTTTTTCAATTCGACTAGATTAGGTCAAACACCTCCTAATCTTTTAACTTGACCCAAAATATGAGTTTTACAAACATTCTTTCGATTATGAGATTTCAATATGTCAAAACACTCTCTAGATTCCGTTATCACAACATCACAAGCAAATCTACACCATCCCCAATTGTTCAACAATTTAGAAAAATCTAGGGTTTTCATAAAAATTGGGGGTTTCCCAAAATAACCATGGGATCTAGAAATTAAGATTGTGGGAAGTACTATGAAGTATAAATGGACCCAAGAACCAAAGAAATTGAAGGGTTTACGAAACCATCAAACCTAAATTCACAGAACATGATGTTTCTTTACAAAAAATGTTAGGGAGAAGAGAGAAG
This sequence comes from Monotropa hypopitys, assembly GCA_002855965.1. Classification (NCBI taxonomy): domain Eukaryota; kingdom Viridiplantae; phylum Streptophyta; class Magnoliopsida; order Ericales; family Ericaceae; genus Monotropa; species Monotropa hypopitys. Next base: position 9,930 of record NMUG010007369.1, read on the forward strand.
ACGAACAATATAAACAAGAGGTATATAAATCCCTACCTCAAATTAATATCCAAGAAACCTTAGGTGGGGGTTTTACTCCAATACACGATCCAAGACCATGGATACATAGAGGGTGATGCATAGGTCGACGTTAATGAAGGCTCTAAAGCCTAACTCCTCTTGGATTGAGAGAGATGGAGGAGAGAAGTGGGAGAGATTGAGGGAGGGTGGTGAAATCGCAAGAGAGAGAGAGAGGAGGAGTGTTACGGCTAGGTATGTGTGTTGTGAGTGTATCTGTGTTAGGGTGAGAGAGATTGGTATAAGGATGAGTCCTAAAATTCATTTCCGAGATTGCCCTTAATGAAGGGTATATCGACATACACCAAGGTGTATATCGATATACAATTGTTTTGTGGGGGGAGGAAAGCAGTGCATTTCGATATGCACTCCAAGTGCATATCGAAATATAGACATAAGGAGTCCGAACAGAGGACTTATATATCGATATGCACCCCATGTGTATATCGATATGCGATAAGAAGACTGTCGATCAGAGGCCTTGTATATCGATATGCAGAAAGGGGGGAGAAACCCTATATCAAAATACAACAATGGTTGGGCATGTTGAAATGCTTGCATATCGATATGCAAAGGGAATAAGCCACTTTATTTCGATATGCAGCAACATTGCATATTGAAATTCAATGTTAAGGGAGAGGGACGGTGAACCCCTATATCAAAATAGAGAGGGAGAACCAAGTATATTGAAATATGGTCTTGTCGGATAGATGTGGCAAGACCCCGAACATCACTATACACTCCTAAATGCATTCCCGAGCCTCCTAAACATCACACAACCCAACGACATGTCTTGGGAAGACCCGAGGATCAATAAATCCGAGATACCACCAAAGGAATATATGGAAATATCCATAAAACATTTGAAATTTATGAGGAAAAGTGATGTAAATTTTCCGGAGTGTGATAAAAAACCATCCTTACAAAAATTTCGTACTCGAAATTTACAAGCATGAAGATAGATGACGGAGACTAACTCGCAATATTCTGAACGTCAATGATTTCGAACCAAGCAGTTATGGTTTCAAAAGAGGCTGTCAAGCCAAATACGGACCCAACGGGATGAATATACGATGAAGGTCCTAATTCAACATTCTCACAAATATTGTCATGCCCCATCCCTGATAACTTATAAAGACAGTTATTAAGGGATGACACGTGGCCAAGCATCTACTAAACTCAAACCACTATACGACAAACTGATATAAAATAAAAACCACAACTGATCTGGTTATAAATTCCAAATGAACAAAAAAGACTCAAAGCTGAGAGCTAAACAACTTCTCAAAAAAAGAGTAAAAAGACTCAACACCAACACGACTCAACAACTGGACTGGACTGGGACTCTAGCTCCAAGCACCTAAAAAGAAAGACACAAGCGTGTTTCAGCGACGACGGATGGTGAATACTATAATGAATAGCATAAAGAAAAAAAGTCAAAATATCTAAGGATTACCATCTCTTTCAAAATCACACACACACACACACTTTTACCAAAAACATTTCATTTTTATGAAATCACTTTTATCCAACTCACACAACACCTTTTTACACGTCTTTTATGTATATAAGTCAAACACCATTTTACTCTTTTACTCAACACCAAAATCACTGTTTTAACTCTTATACTCAATACTAAAACACCCATTTATATTTCTTTGATAATCACCATTATTTTTACCAACTTGTGGAATCACCAATACTAGTAAAAGATCTTATATAGATCAACACTACACCACACCAACACCACACCACACCTTATATATACTCGTACAATAATAGCCAAGAGTCATTAACGTCCGGTGATTAACCGTTAAAGTCAGATCTGATGCCCTGGGTACATACTAGGATAAGCAACTAGAAATGATCCAGGGGCCACTACACCAGTCCCAGTGGTAAGAACTTGTACCCCATAGGGTACTATATATATATATATATATATATATAATATCACCATCACCATTGCACCACCTGTGTATTGCACCACCTGTGCATACTGATCCATAGACTCACCTGATCTATGGCAAGGCTATTGAAGCACTCTAATATATCATTTATATGATTTGAACACCTTTCTTCTATTTACACCAAAATACACCCATGTTACTCACACCAAAACA
>NMUG010007370.1:0-12106 GCA_002855965.1 Monotropa hypopitys
ACCTGCCGAGGGAAAATCTGTTGCCCTGAACCCGCTCATAAATAAGTTGGAAAAATGGGACCGGGTGATAAATTTCTGAAAAAATAATCTCAGGGACCTAATTTAATTACTGGGAGTAAAATATAGTAAAACAATGAATGACGTTTCCTCTACAAAGACCACACTTCCTCTCAATTGTCGAGTCGGGTTAGCTCGCTCAGTTCAGTCACAGCTTCGCATTCATCCAAGCTGTTTTAAAGTCTCAAAACGTCTTTTCCGGCGATTATGGGTCTGAGGTCTTTCGTTGAAGTCCATTCGGACTCTCACTTCTCAATTGAGAACCTTCCCTATGGTGTGTTCAGGCCCCAACCCGGTTTGGAGCCCAGGCCAGGCGTAGCAATCGGGGACTACGTGTTGGACCTCTCTCTGATCGCTGCACACGGAATGTTCAATGGTCCGATCCTCAAGGGGTCCGATTGCTTCAATCAGGTGGGCCAATCTTCAAAACTCCGTTTCTTTGCTTAATAGGAGGAGAATTAGTTGCAGAGTTTTGATTGACGAGTTTTAATTTTATAAGTTCCAGTTTGTTATTTAAGAAACTGTTGGAAAAAAAGATCAAGTTTTGGGGAAATTTTCGATTGATATGTAATTCGTGTTCGGTGGTTGGTTTGGGCAGCGTAAAACTAGATTTCTTTCGCAACACTTTAAATAGTTCCGGACTTTAAAGAAAATTTGTCACAACCCATCCCGATCTCGGAATGAGTCCATGACCGACCAACGAGCAAGCTCGCTAAAGGCCTAGCTAAAAGAGTTGAAGAATTCATTAACAATATAAATATGCGAAAACGTGTGAACAAAAATCAGAGTAGTGATATAGATGTTCTCATTAATTTCCCAGAATTACATCATAAGGCTTCAAGGATAGCCAATACACCAAAAGGTACAATGAACAGATATCAAAAAACATCTCTAAACATATGCTGCCACGTCATTCTTCATTCTGACTTGAAAATGGTTTTAGAAAACGCATAAGCTATAAAGCTAGAGTGAATTTATACATACTGCAGTACAAGTTTCATGAATTCACAATATTTTCTGCAAGATTAGTTTCACAAGCAATTATGGCTCAAAGACTCAATAGTAATAACAATGCTTTATAACAACTTTCCTTTGCTTTGATTTTATGCCAACCTGTAGTTTATAGAGTATCCTTTCAGAGTTCAGCCATTCACTTTTCGTCAGATTTCCCCTGTCGTATGATCATTCATACTTTTTACATTCATGCTTCCGCTTGTGTCGTATAAGCGTATAATAGCATTATGCTTGTGTCGTATAAGCATATTGATTTCCAATGTTATGCTTCTGTCGTATAAGCATATTTGATGATCGTTGTGCCTTATGCTTCTGTCGTATAAGCATTTTGTAGGCCTTATGCTTCTGTCGTATAAGCATATAGATAATAGGCTCATAATCACGCTGTCATCGTATGTACATCTTATTTCCATTTCATCTCCATTTCAATTTCTTTTTCTCTTCAATTTATTATAAATCCATGTCGTATGAATTTCCCAAAACAGTTTTTCCAATTTGTTTATCCATGGTAAAAGAATTTGTGCATGATCCACTTTTTCGAAATCTTCTTTTGGAAATAACATATCATTTTGGGTTTAATAACCACAATTATAGTTTCAAAGGAATGCACTGAAAAAGTACGAGTAGAGCAGTATATAGAGATTCACCTGAATAGGATCCTTAGGCTTCTATTTCTTCTTCTTCTTCTACTAGTCCAAATCTGGATAAAATTTATAATTTAGCTTTTAACAAGAATTCAGCCTTAAACACACACTGCCGAACTAATCTGGCCGAAGGCTCAAGTCTGCCGAAGACTTGAGTTTGGCCGAAGGCTTACTGACCGAACACTACTGGTCATCCAAGAGTGACTGCCTAAGGTATATTTTTAGCCGGAGGCTTACTGCCGAGCTCCCACGGTCCAGGCATTTTAAACAAAAACCAAGGTTAACTCTTCCAAGGAGTTGCAAGCCTTTCTAGGGGTGTCAACCTGCTTAGGTTGAGCTGACCTTCTATTACTAGGTCGGTCGAGTTATTGCCGAGCTAAAATACAGCCGGTTGGCTTAGTTGTCGAACTGCCATACTAAGGTCCGGACACCATCTGATCAGAATAAAAAAACATAGGTTTCAATTTATGGTTTTAGTCGGGTAATTGGTCGAAAATGACCGGAGGCCTGTTTAAGAGATCTTGGACTACTTTTCCGAGCAACCAGAGTTGTTGCCGAGCTGATTTGGTCAAAGAACGGCTGAGTTCTGCCGAGCACAACTGCTTTGGTCAGAATGATGGTAAATCAATTTGTACGAGCAAAATAGTGCGGCCGGACTGACAAATGACTTGGCCGAACTAAATAATGACCTGGTCATAAGCTTAGCCGAACGCTAGCTTTGCCGAGTAGAACCAATGTTTTAATGGCTTGGCCGAGCACTGCTCTGCCGAGCTGAACAGCTACGGGTGTGAGGGACAACAATAGAGTACGGGAAGACTCCGAGTGAGTCTGCCGGACTGATCTTACTAAGGCTAGACTTGGATTTAAGTCTGCCGAGCAATAATACATTGCCTAGGGCTTTTGCCGAACAGAGATAAGTTAGAGCAGCATATTTTACCTTTGGCCGAAGCGTGACTTGTTGAAGGATGAGTGATCAAAGCTGGAAATATGCTTGCCGAGCAGGTACTGATACGAACAAAGGTTTGCCGAACTGGTGCAATCCTGGCCGAAGGAAAACTGATCGTCTGAATGAATTGCCGAGGTAAAACAAGTATGACCGGAGCTTGAACAATGGTTCTGAAGTGATTGGTTAAACGACCAAGGCTTGCCGAACAACAATTTTAAGTGGAGATGTGCGGCAGAAGGTTTGCCGAACACTTTGAGTACAAAGTCTGGGCTGCCGAGCTCTTGGAATGAAGTCTAGAGCTCTGCCGAACAACAATGCTTCGGTCAATTTTCTAGAGAGAGAAACAGAAGGTCTGGATGCTTGGAGTTGTAACCAAGACGAATGAAATGGTTCGGTATTTATAGAGTTTGAGAAAGAATATAATCTGGACTGTTGGCAAACCATCAAACGGCGCCACTCACAATGAATGGGCCCCACCGGCCGCTCAGCCTAGGCCTCTAGCCTGACGACCTAAGTCCACCAGCCGCACAATTTGGCTTCTTCCGCTGGGAATGGAAGGTGACGTCAGTCCACTCAGGATCTTTGTCTCCATCTGACAGATGGCTGTCCAGATGGACTGACCACACGGCCGCGCATCCACGTCCGACCTGACCTGACCGGACTGCCAAGTGGTCATCTGAGCTGGCCGGACCTCCACCTGGCCGGACTTCTAAGCCGGATCCCTACTGCTCGGCAATAGCTCGGCCGGACCCTTAACTGGTCGGCAACTTCAATTTGGACTTCTAAACTTATTTTTCTTTCACTTAGGCCCATAATTAAATCTTTTCTCTACATTTCATAATTTCGAGGTTTAAATAAATACCAAAAATTCCACAAAAATTCATAAGATTCATATTTACCTAAATAAATACTTTTATTAAGTATTTTCTAGGACCGGGTCTCACAAAATTTGAGTGCAAAATCTAGATTTCAGGAAAAATGGAAACACAAATTTTTGCACGCTTTCAGAATCAAGGCTCCGGTTGGATAGATGTGGTTTTTTATTATTGAAAGGATTTGTCATTCGAACCCAGAAAGAATACTGCAAGCTTAATTTGTTATCTGCGGAGGCCAGGTTTCATGCAATGACTGTTGAGAATATTTGTCCCACATTGAAAAGTTAAGGGACCTAGCCTGGATTTATAAGGAGTTGGGCTACTCCCCCCATTGCCAATTGGTTTTGGGGTGGAACCTCAATTTCCTTCAATGACTAATAAATGAATCACTTGTGTATATCCTTCCTGCAAGACAAAGAAACTGTTAAAAAGACAGTCCGGCCAATGGGGGTGTAGGTTGGTCGGAAATGCTCTCCGACGTTTCACATTCCCTAGCTGTAGGTTCCTGATTTCTCGTCACAACGTGCTATTGAATCCGGGCTCCCCAAAGGGAAGGAAAGGCCCGGTTGTGGGCGAGGAGGGATTCGAACCTCCGACACCATGGTTTTAATTGAATAGATGTATCTAGGGAATAGTGGATTCAAAGCAAAATCTCCCTAGATACATTGTCATATTTTATTTCACAATTGATGAATCAATTTTCTCAAACTAACCAGAAAGTCAAAAAGAAATTCTCAGATGGAAGGATTTAGATTCTAGTGTTGCTGGTATTTTTTGCTTGTTCATCTTTTCTGCTCATTTGTTACTATTTATGAAGGATTCTTAACCTGTTACTGTTACTGGGTTATCATCATTAGACTTAGGAGCTTTTTATGCGTGACTTTTTTATGTGTTGGGTTATCATCATTAGACTTATGAGCTTTTTATGCGAATTTTTTATGTGTTGTACGCCAACTCCTTACTTTTTAGGTGAAAGTACTCGTCTACCTCCATCGTTCATTATGGGGCACATGTTTTTCTTGTCTGTCAGATTCCACATGTTCACCACCAAACTTGTTATCGATTCCACCTCATAATCGACTCTAGTCAGGTCAGGAGTCCCTCTGCCCATGTGTTACTTCTCGACTTTACGTCAGGAGCTTCTCGGACAAACTATCCGATGTGCATTATGTTTGATTGGCATGAAGACTCTCGGACTAATACTCATTTCTCGGCATGTAACATACCTCTTGCTATGCTGGTTTCACTCTCGGCATATGCCCCATATCTTAGGGCTAAATTATGTGATCCACAGTGGCAAAGCAAATGGCGGTCACATAAAGTCAAAACGTGCCCATGTTCTTTTTTCTATTTTGTAACATACCTCTCGATATGTCTAGTCTTCATAACCCTCCCAATCTCATCATTCTATTTTGTACTGTTTCAATAACTAAAAATCCACTGTCATATTGTATTTATAAACTGATGCGTCTAAATCATTTCTTTGTAAAGCCAGTTCATAGGTAGCAAGATCATGACCCAAAATATGCAAACCGTTTTCATTCCTTTTTGTGGGATTTCATCTCTCGGTTGCCTTTCTTGTTTTTACACCCCGCAGCGCATACTTTCATATCAACTTTTTTCTCTTCTCTGGAATGATAAATCCGACTCATTTTCAGGGTCTATATTGCCGAATTGGTCCCCTCGGCGCTATATGCCGACATGACTTTGCTAGACTCTGTCTACATGACTTGCTCGGCACTATATTGCCAATGTAACTTCCTCCCCATTTGATCATCTGTTCTTATCATCATGGTTTCTTCAGTCTTCTGCTAATTAATTCATTTAATTTTGCCTTCCACAATATCTTTTCCGACTCTGGGTTTGTTAGCTTAATCATGATCAATTTAACTATTTAGTAGGAGTGATTTCAAATCCATGTCAGGATTCTATCCCAACTGAATGTACTTTTGCTATCTCTATTCTACCTGCCGCTATAGTGCCAACTATTGCCAATTCTCTTGTATATATCTCCAACTAAAACGTGAAATCCCTTGATTTGAAATCCCTTGATTTGATATAGGATGTGACTTTTTACAATGAATAGGTGTAGACACACCCCTTGATATAGGATGTGACTTTTCACAATGAATAGGTGGAGACACACCCCTTGATATAGGATGTGTCTTTTTAGTTAATTTCCTATTCACACCTTAATTTATCTAACAATCCACCACATGAATGAAATTGACAATAAAAGACGAAATGCAGCAATATGCAAGTTTCGAGAGAGAATTCAAACTAAGAAGAAATCCTGCATAGGATAGGTAGCGATTAGCCTTGAACCTTCCCTCGTGAAAAACTACCGGATTTACTAGCCAATCAGTGGACGTGATGCCTTGAACTGTTCAGCTTTATTATGTAAATCTAGACAATAAAATTCACACAACATTTCTTCAACATACCCTGGTTCTCATTGTTGTGTTCATTTTGGCCCTGAACATCTTCTGGTTCTTCCTGAGTATGCTAGAGAATTTAGCCTTATCATTCTCACGGAACCGGCCACAGTTTACACTCATATTGGTGATTCTCATAAAGAGTATTCTGCTATACCCTACTCAAACTTAGTTAAGATATAAGAATCATTAAAAGCATAGCTTAACCTTTATCACGATGCAACGTCACTAGTTTTCTTCACCATAGGAATAGGGTAGGAGAAATTCTCCTTAGTGACCCCAGGTGAGTCTACACATAATTCGGTTGTCCCTTTGAACCTAAATCTTGGGATCTCCAGTCATATAGGTAGGGTTGCCATTATTGTGACTCCGAAGTAGTAGACTTTAGCCCCATTCCCCTCGATGAAGTATACACTTGCTCTCTGGACAATCCTTTAGTTAATGGATCCGCTACGTTGTCCTTAGATTTCACGTACTTGATGGAAATGATTCCACTTGAGAGCAAATGTTTAACGGTATTGTGTCGACGACGAATGTGTTGAGACTTACCGTTATACATGTTACTCTGTTCTCTGCCTATTGCTGATTTACTATCACAATGTATACATATTGCAGGCACAGGTTTAGGCCACATTGGAATGTCTTCAAGGAATTGGCGAAACCATTCTGCTTCTTCTCCTGCTTTATCTAATGCAATAAACTCTGATTCCATTGTTGACCTAGCAATACAAGTTTGCTTGGATGACTTCCAAGAAATAGCTGCTCCACCAAGAATAAATACATATCTGCTAGTGGACTTAGAATCTTTTGTATCAGATATCCAGTTAGCATCACAATATCCTTCTAATACAGCAGGATATCGTGTATAATTCAGTCTATGGCTCTTGGTGTATCTTAGATATCTAAGAACTCGTACCAAGGCTTGCCAATGTACTTTACCAGGATTGTGTGTAAATCTGCTTAATTTACTCACATCATATGCTATATCAGGACGCGTGCAATTCATTAAGTACATTAGACTTCCAATAACTCTAGAATACTCTAGTTGAGATACACTATCTCCTTTATTCTTTGGTAGGTGTAGACTTGGGTCCACCGGTGTCTTTGCTGGACGTTCGTCATACTTACCAAACTTATCAAGAATTTTCTCGATATAGTGTGTTTGTGACAAAGAGTACCCTTCCGAAGTTTTGGTAATTTTCATTCCCAATATTACATCAGCAACTCCTATATCTTTCATGTCAAATTGTCTATTCAACATCTTCTTGGTAGACATGATCATTTCGTTATTACTACCAATGATGAGCATATCATCAACATACAAACAGACTATGACATAGCCCTTATCGGTACTCTTTACATAAACACATTTGTCACATTCGTTGACTTTAAAACATTTGATAGGATTGCACTATCAAATTTCTCATGCCATTGTTTAGGCGCTTGTTTTAGGCCATAAAGAGATTTCACTAATTTACAAACTTTTGTTTCTTTCTCTGGAACAATAAATCCTTCAGATTGTTCCATGTAAATCTCTTCATCTAAATCACCATTTAAGAATGCTCTCTTAACATCCATCTGATGTATTTCAAGATTATATAATGCTGCAATCGCAATAAGCATTCTTATAAATGTTATTCTTGTTACAGGCAAATAGGTGTCAAAGTAATCAAGCCATTCTTTTTGCCTGTAACCTTTTACTACAAGTCTTGCCTTGTATTTGTCAATAGAACCATCTGCTTTCATCTTCCTTTTGAATATCCATTTATATCCAAGAGGTTTAGTTCCCGGAGGAAGATCTACCAATTCCCAAGTGTGGTTTTGTAAGATAGACTCAACTTCACTATTAATAGCTTCCTTCCATAAAGGAGCTTCTGGACCAGAGTCAGACATAGCCTCTTTATAGGTCTGAGGATCATTTTCTAGTAAATATTTTAGAAATCCGGACCAAAAGTTTTTAAGGTCTTAGCACGTTTGCTACGTATAGGTTCTTCATTATCTGGAGTACTACTGATAGTAGTCTCATAAGTTCTTTTATTTGAACCAGTCTCTTGTCCATCCTTCTTAGGAAAAATATCTTCAAAGAAAGATGCATTCCTAGACTCAATAATAATATTCTCGTGCATATCAGGGACTTCTGATTTGTGTATCAGAAACCGATATGCACTACTATTTTCAGCATATCCTATGAATATGCAATCCACAGTTTTAGGTCCTAACTTCGTTTGCTTAGGAGTAGGCACTGCAACCTTTGCTAGACACCCCCACACTTTTAAGAATTTGTAGGTAGGCATTCGACCTTTCCACAATTCATACGGTGTCTTTCCAACTTTCGTTCGGAGTATCTTATTTAGAATATAATTTGCTGAGAGCATAGCTTCCCCCACAAGTTCGATGGTAATCCTGAGCTTATTAACATGTCGTTTAACATTTCTTTCAATGTTCTATTTTTCCGCTCAGCAATACCATTTTGTTGAGGAGTGTATGGCGCAGTAATTTGATGTATAATGCCATATTCTTGACATAATTCATTAAAAGGTGCGTCATACTTACCTCCTCTATCACTTCGTACAACTTTAATCCTTTTGGTAAGTTGATTCTCAACTTCATTCTTGTAAACTTTGAACGTATCCAAAGCTTCGTCTTTGCTTCGTAGCAAATACACATGACAATATCTAGTACTGTCATCGATAAAAGTAATAAAATACTTTTTATCGGCTCTAGTTTGAATGGACTTGAAATCACAAATATCAGTATGTATTAAATCCTGAGGTTCTGAATTTCTTTGAATACTTTGAAAAGAATTTCTAGTCATTGTTGCTTCTACACATACTTCACATTTGTGATTAGGATCAAGTTTAACATTGGGCAAACAATTCATGTTAATTAATTTCTTAATCGTTCCATAATTAACATGCCCTGATATACCATGCCAAACATATGAAGATTCAACAATATAAGCAGAAGATGTGTTGTTCTCATTCATAGCAACATGTGGTACAACAGTCATTACATTCATTTTAAATAACCCCTCGCTCATGTACCCTTTACCCACATACATTCCATTCTTGGTAAGAACAAATTTGTCTGACTCAAATACTAGTCTAAACCCATTCTTGTTCAACAGAGATCCAGATACAAGGTTCTTGCGAATGTCTGGAACATATAGTACATTGCAGAGAGTGAGTTGTTTTCCCGAAGTCATCTTTAGCACCACTGTACCCATCCCTTCAACAACAGAAGTTGCGGAATTACCCATGTACAGTTTTTCTCCATTCTTCACCTCGTTGAGGGAAGTGAACATCTTCTTATTCGAACAGATATGACGGGTAGCACCAGTATCCACCCACTATTCTCTTGGATTTGAACCAACAAGATTCACTTCAGACACAACAGCCGAAAGGTGCATGTCTGAAACATCATTAGAGAGATTCTCCACTTCGGTCATATTTGCTTGCGCAGACTTCTTCTTTGCATATCCATCCTTGGGTTTGCTACGACAATCGGCTATGCGATGTCCTATCTTGTTGCACCTGAAGCATTTTCCTTGAAACTTAGCCTTCTTGTTTATACCACCTTTTGGTCCAATCTTGGACCCTTGGCCTGCCTGCTTCTTCTTCTTTGAATTGAACATCTCATCATGCTCCATTACATTTGCTCTAGTCACCACAGAGGTTTTCCCTTTCTTTTCCGAACCACGGTTGTCTTCCTCAATTCTTAGCCGAACAATCAGATCTTCAAGCCGCATCTCCTTGCGTTTGTGTTTGAGATAATTCTTGAAATCCTTCCAAGATCGTGATAATTTTTTCAATGATTGCAGCCACTTGGAAAGATTCACCCATCATAATCTCTTTTGCATGACTCTCATGTAGAATAACCTGAAGTTCTTGAACTTGACTGATCACAGTCTTGGAATCCACCATTTTGTAGTCCAGAAAACACCCAACAATAAATTTCTTCATTCCGGCGTCCTCTGTTTTGTATTTTTTATCAAGTGAATCCCAAAGTTCCTTGGCGGTCTTTTTGGCACAATACACATTGTATAGTGTGTTGTCCAAGCCATTGAGAACATAGTTTCGGCATAGGAAGTCAGAGTGCTTCCACGCCTCCACCGCAACGACAACTTGTCTATCGGCATCTCCTAGACTCCTTCTCCCACAGCAGGAGCATCCTTATTCAGGAAACGAGACATACCTAACGTTGTCAGATAGAACATCTTTTGTTGCCAATGCTTAAAATCAGATCCGTTGAACTTTTTGGGTTTCTCTCCGTAATTGACGGGAACCGTCGGAACTAGTTTTGCCATCTTCTGTTCTTATTAGAACAGAAGTATGAATAAAATATTGTATAATTGGTAGGAAATTTTACCAAAAACCGAAACTAGTTCTGTGACGATGATAAACTAGTATAGTAATGCCAAAAAATTTTGTACAACAAAAAAAACAGTGTATACAGATCCTGTTTAGTGTGTGAAAAGGTATATATAATAATCCAATAGAATCTCCAGTGTGTTCAATTTGTGTAGAATTTGAACAGTATAAACTGTATAAAATGTTTACTGTATAGAATTGAACCCCCCAAAAATATCGAAAATAGACTAAACAAATTTTTCATTACTGTTTAAAAACAATAATGTTTTGAAACTAAATCATAAAAAACTGTTTAAATGATTTTCGGAAAATTGAAACAGTCAGTGTTCGTATGCCACTGTGCAAAAACAGCATATAAACACAACAGCAAAACTGTTCTAATAGTAATTAAAACCTGTTCTAATTTTAATTAAATTTGCAAAACAGAAATTAAAACAAGATTGCAACCAACAGTGGTAAAAAAAACGTTTTAAAGAAGATTATGATGTAGTCCCTGTTAATGATTCCGCAGAATTATTTGAATAGTAAAGTTCCAAAGGGTATCCTCTCCTACTGTATAAATGTGAACCCCACCAAAAAATTAACGAAACTAGAGTTTGTGACATTCAGTGATATGAAAAGGTGTTGTTTGAAAATTAAAATAGAAAGGATACTAAGAAGTTAAGACTGTACAGAACTTGTTTAAACCAAAAAAGAATTAATCGAAATTTTGTCTTAAGATTGTTAGCCAAATCAGTCCTGTACTATTAAAAATTTCAAACTGTTTAACATCACAAAATAAAAAAAGCACTTACAGAATACCAAAATGTTGAAAGAATGATGAACGATCGAGGCTTGTGTTATACACAATCTCCTTAAGACAAAATTCGCCCTCGCTTCGGTGCTACGAGATTGCTTTGGTGTATGTCTCCCAGGATCCAACGATCACCTTGAGATCGAAGCACTTCGTAACCAAGTCTATCGAACCAAGTGTATGTAGAACACTCTCTCTTGAACAAAATAATTGAATGCAGATTTATATCGAATACTCAAAATCATAGGGGAAGGATAAATTATATAGGACTTATCGTGACTATTCAAAAAAGTCCAATAGGCATGAGGTGTGACTTTTCACAATGAATAGGTGTAGACACACCCCTTGATATAGGATGTGACTTTTCACAATGAATAGGTGTAGACACACCCCTTGATATAGGATGTGACTTTTCACAATGAATAGGTGTAGACACATCCCTTGATATAGGATGTGACTTTTCACAATGAATAGGTGTAGACACACCCCTTGATATAGGATATGACTTTTTAGTTAATTTCCTATTCACACGTTAATTTATCTAACAAGATTATCCCTCATTAGAATCCCTTCTATGTAACCACGTGCATACCTACTAGCCAGAAAACCAGTCAAAAGGACCTCAAAACTCTCCCCAAATGTCTGAACTCAGGTTGACATGTAATAGATTTGTGTTTTTTATATATACTAAACCTACTATGGGTTCCCAATCTGTTGGACCCAAATTGTTTTTGATGATGCTTGTATATATTTTGATTTATCAGTTGATAATTTGTTAAATTAATTTGTTGATTTAATTATGGTAATTAAAAATATTAAATGATTAAATAATAATTTTGTTTATGAATAATTAAATTGTTGATAAATTGACATGATTAAATTAAAAGATAATATGTTTAAATGTTGAATAGATTAAACAAATTTATTTAATCTTGGCTCTCCTTATTTAATTATAAGTTATTCCATAATATG
>NMUG010007371.1:0-12105 GCA_002855965.1 Monotropa hypopitys
CCCGCGTTACGACCCCGGGTTAAGGATGTGTTTGCCCTTCTCGGTTGACATTTCGTGTGTGATGCCCGTCGTGACCCCTTGAGCCGCCAAGTGGGAATAGTCGTGTTGAGGGCTCGATGATAGTCTTGTGCCACCTCTTTGTGTCGCCAAGGGGGCTGTTGGTCGAGACGATTGCGGTGTCCCATGACCTAGCCCTTGAGTGTGGTAGGTAGGACCTAGTGCGACCTCCTAGTACGTGACCCACGTAGTCGACGATGTGGGAAAAGTCAAAATGGATGGCTTGGGCTCCCTTGTTTCGATAAGTGGAGACAATTGTTGATAATAAATTAATAATGGAAAATCTACCTCTTCAATTCAAATATGTCTCCAAGATGATCAACACCTGAATCTATAACAATCATGAAATGGTGGGTGATGATGGTCATGAGGTAGTGGTTGTGTTTGGGTTATCCTTGGAGGTTTTGCTAGTGGTTTCACTTGTTGTACGTTGGTTGAGTACCTTTGGGTTTTGCACTTACTATCACTAGTGAGAGTGTTTGTTTACCTTGTCGTTTTGGTGGTTGAGTTTACTTCTGTGCCTTGTGTTCTCCCCTCTCCCTATCCTTGTGAGGACACTTAGGCACACATTCTCGTGTGTCCAATTGGTAGTAGTTAATAGTTTTCCTGCTGAGCCGTGGAATGCTCAGACCCTCTTTCTTTCTCTTTTTAGTCTGTTTGCAGGGTGCTGTTTGTTGGTAGATCTTGGAGCCTGACCAGTTGCTGGATCCTTTGTGGAGCTTGTAGCTTTGGTTCTCTCCTGGACCTCATGGGTACTTTGTTGTACATCTTTTCAGTTCAATGGTGGTAGTAGGTAGCCGTTGTACTCCCCTTTCTCCTTTCTTTCAGTTGATCAATTGTAATAAATTCAGTAGATGTACATTCTTCCTATTTTCTGTATCATTTGTAATATAAAGAATATTCTACTGATTGTGATGGATAACAATAGTTAACACCCTCCTTTTTATATAAGTCCTCAAAAAAAAATATGCTTGAAATGTTTTGTTAAAATCGAGGGGTGTTACATAACTCACCTGCCTTCAGCCCCTTTTTCCCCTGCTCACCCGCACTCTTATGGCTCGGGTTGGTCTCGAGGACTTTCGGACTCGTCCGGGAATCAACAAATAACCTGAAAAACATAAAAGACTACAAAAACAAAGGAAAAACATAAAAACGAACTAAAATGTAAACGAAAGCACAAATAACTATAATAAAAAGAGAATGAAATAGGCACACAAAACTACAAAATAGTGTGTCGATTACCCTCCCAACTTATCGTTTGCTAGTCCCGAGAAAACTCACACTATGGCTCGATCTAAATAACGACAAGAAAATAAAAGGATAGGTCCTTTGAACCCCCGGGCAGCCCCGGTAGGATGAGTAAGTTATCGTGATGGTTTTTAGCAATGAATTACCCACAAAACAAAGTAAATTACTTTTACATGGCATGCCAAAATATGTAAGCAAACTCAAGACATGAAAAAGAAAATGGATCCTTAAAAAGAATTGCGGGCAAACTAAGTTCAAGATGCTAGCAAATGTAAAAAACAAGTCATGGCACTAAGATCTAACGTGTGTGTGCAAGGCTTTTCATCGCAAGTGAGTCACAACCCAAAGTCTATCCGGACTGAGCCTCGACTTCGATTCTCACCGTGTCATGCACTCAACAAGTAAGACATTTGAAACTAGGGTGCATACATCAAACTCTCATATGTGCGGGCAGAAGATATGTATAAATAAAAAACAAAATATCCCACACATTGTGACACGAAAGAAGGATCTATATAAGTGGATATAATCTTATGACTAGGAATGCATAGAAAAGGGAACTATGTTCTCTAAATTAACATGCATAAATGATTGCCGGCCTATAGGATCAAATAGGACTTCCCGGTTAAAATGAAATGTAAGGAATGTGTCAGATACGTATCGGACACATATCTGACACGTATCGGGCTAAGGGTTAATTTTGGAGCTTGAGAATAGGCATAAACAAATGATAAGAGGGCAAATCAATCAACGTGGCCCTTGTCAACTAAAATACACCTCCAATTCTTTACTTTTCAACTACATCAAATTCATTTTTTCTATTTTCTCAACCACCAATACATCCCAAAACATGAAGAACAATTGTTTCTTCTTTACAAATGATTAGGTGATCCCCCAACTTGTTTGGTTTTCCATACTTTTGGAAATTTTATGATTTTTTCTAAGGGAAGGTACACCAATAATGAATAATAAACATAAACCACCTTATGACTCCCAATACATCTTCAACATGAATTTTTGACCATTCTCAAGCAAATATGAAATTTTAAGGCTCAATGAAGAAAATAGTTCATATAAGGGGGCTCAAGTGGGCTAACAATGGGTATTATGCAAGAAGGAACGAGCCAGCACAAAAGATCAAAGAATGCCTATAATCCTTTCCTACGGCCAACAACAACCGTGCATGCCAACCCAAAAGATATGAATATGATAGTGAATTTCCAATGCAACAACGAAAGATAATGAGATCGACAACGAGTGATATTTGTTTTTGTCACAAACAAGAGTTCATTTCACACCACTCCAATGAAAGATAAGGCACTAAGCTCACTTGGACATAAGTCTCCACTAAACTAGCCTTCTAGACAACTAAGGAGCGACTCACAAGTGACATTAGCCTATTTTTTTCCATGAAGTGCAAAGAGGTTAAAAATAGATGTCAAAACAAAATTTTTCAACAAACTATCAAAATGAACTAAGATGCCACCTACAAGTCTACTCAAGGGTCAACAAGTTCCTACTCATGTTAAAGAGCTAAACTTACAAATTCCAAAATCCATGCATAAAGCAATTCACTATTTACACTACCCTAACTAATCGAGTCCGTCACGTAGACAATACGAGATATACTTTTCTCTCTGCCTCAAATGAGAAAATAGAAGCACGCGGCTATACTAGACCGTCGGAATTAAATTTTGAAAAAATTTTAAACTCTAAAATGGGACTACAACTAAGAAAATAAGCCTAAATAAGGTACATGCATGGAAACATGCACCACTCCCCCAACTTAAAATATGCAATGTCCTCAGTACATAAAACAATAAAAAGGGAAAGACAATGTACCTCCAGGGTGGTGCAACCACCCTAACCAATCATTACCTCAAGTCGTCGATGACAATACCCACAAAGTTCTGAGATAGACACAAAGAACCCTGCAAGACTAACAATCCAAAAAAACAAACTACAAGACAAACAATTAGTCCAAAATTTACTTGCTAATGGAAGCCAAACGTGCAAACACTGATTTTATTTAAAGATAGTATGAGTCTCACACGACCATCCACGAGTAGTACTTTTCTTCTAATTATTCTCACTTAAATAGTGTATTAGAGAATGAAATCTCTCGGAATTTTAGGGTAGGTCACTACTCAACAGGTGATGCCTCTCACTTTTTGGAGAGACATCTCAATCGGCTTTCGCTTCCATCCCTACTCTGTCGGGATAATCCCAGATAATACACTACTAAGGCTAGAATAATGGGCGGCTATACCGGACTGTCCATAGCCGTTCAAGCATGGCAAACACTAGAGGTATCCCAACCTCCAAGAATTTATTGTCTCCTAGACGTTATTTAATTTTTTTTATATTTAAAAGAAATAAAATGCAAAAAATAAAAGAAAAGGGTAGAAAATAAAGGATAATAGAAAAAAAGAACTATGCCTTTAACAGGCGTTAACAACCGAGATAGCGACCCTCCAAATTGGAGGATCGCATTTCCATAATGGCCTTCCCAGGGGCCGTATCATGTGGTGAACACACTCACCCCCTTCCTAAAATATTGTAGCCGCCCAATCAAAATGAATAAATACTTGGAGTATGAGGGGGCTTGGCGGCATTTACACAAAAAATGACCAACCACCCTACCACCACGGATAACATTGATTTTCAAGGCCTTGACCATATAGATAGAACGTGAAACATGACTCGTAAGGAGTCGGTCAACACCAAGGAAATCAATATAATCTAAAACAAGTACAAGAGGTGGTGGTAGAAGTGCAGGGGGTGAAAACACTCACCCCTGGGTACCGGTCCCCCGTACCGTCGGGGACCGGTCCCTCCTGCTTATTTCCACAAATTAAATGCCATCTCCTGGAAGAAGAGAGCTGCAGAAGGTGGAAACCTAAAGCGGGTACCGGTCCATCGTACTGTCGGGGACCGGTCCCTCGGGTCATATTTTGGACGGATTTTGAGCAAAAGGTTTTCAGAAGGCAAAAATTGCAAAGGGTACCGGTCCCCCGCACCGTCGGGGACCGGTCCCTCCTGTGTAAAAGTCTGCGGATTTGCCTCATTAATGACAGTTTTGTAATTATTTGGGAGAGGGAGTATATATAGGTTGTGTAATACGTTTTCGTAAATAATTAGGTTTATGTTTTATGTTTTGTTAGGGTTTTAAGGGGTTGAGAGCCTCTCTCTCTTCCCCTTCATCCCCTCATTTGAGGGCTTTCCATGGAGCTTTGAAAGGTTTGCCAAGCTTTGACGACGTAAGGCTCTCCTCCCTCTCTCTGTTTATGTACTTTATTTATGCACTTATATTTTAATAAATTTTGTTTTCATTTTCATGTGTTGTGTTTTCTTGTGTTTTGTGATGTTAAGTAGTTTAATGAGGGAGTAACCCTCTTGGATTGGCCATAAGGTGACTAGCACCCCCGCCTCAGCTTGTGATTGAATGCTCCATTTTTGGGCTTAATATATTGTGTCCTAGGGTCTAGGAATTCAATACCTAGGGTCTTAGCCGAGCGGTGTTAATCTATTTGATGCGTCGTCGACATAAGATGGCACGACGTATGCTTGTAGCGACGTCCTGCTAGGTGTTCGACAAAATGCCTACGTGAACGAATTCACCTAAAAACCACCAAATTGATATAGAATTGATGTATCGAGATTTCATAGGAGTTAGGGAAATGTGGCATTCACCCGTTGGCCCAACCAGGGGTTGTCGACCTATTTGATGGGCTGTCGACATAAGATGGTACGACCCATGCTTGTAGTATGTCGCCCGATGAGTGTAAGTGGTCCAGAGAGCCGAATTCTAATCCCCGTGTCATCTCTTAACCCGTGACTTGTTCTTGATTGTCAAACACCTCGTAGGAGGTATGATTGGCACATAATATTGTAGTTTGTGTGTGCCAATCTAGCTTCTTTTAGTTAGTTTTTGTTGTTAGCTATTTGTTGTTTAACTTTGTTCTTGCACATATGTGTTAAATATTGTGTGATGCCCCGACCCGGATAATTAAGTTAAATAAGTTATTATATTTTAGAAATTTACTTGAATTTATTTAAGGCTAAATGGGAATAATAAAATAAATTTTGAGGTTAACAAATATAAGAGGCTAAGGCTTAAAATAGACTAAAGGCCCAAGAATGTAAGAAAGGGAGAGTTAGGAAGCCCAATCCAAAAGTTGCCCGAACCCTAACACGTCGGACCAGCTCAGGTCGGCCTGACCGACTGGCCCAACCCGAACCCAAGCTGTAAAGTGGCTGCGCGGCAGCTCTGCCGGACGTCAGGGTCATGTCCCATCCGGACTAACCCGCTGCCTGACTTTGATGGGACAACACGTCGCAGGTTGTAGACTGACAGGTCAGGTGCTCAGACCTGACCCAGATTAGACAACTCACTGAGCCGTTCAGCCAGGTTAAGGAATGATCAAATCAACATTTATTGCTCCCAAATATCCCTCCGGATCCCTATATAAGCATCCCTTATCCAGCATTCAAGTCCCACAAGAAATTCCTTCCAAGCATTCATTCTAGAGAGAGAAAGAGTTGTCCTCTGGACACTCCATTGTTCGACCGACCTCCCTAGCTCATAGCAAACTTAACCGACCAGTCCTCAGTTCTACAAAAGGCCTCTGGATCACATTGTTCCACCACTGTCCGGACTAGCACTTCTCGGACAGACCGCAGCTCGGCAAGTCTTTGCCAGATCAGGAGCCTTACCCAGGTATATATTAAGTCCTTCGGTTTATTGATTTGCCCTTATGTTTCAGCTCGGCAAGTCCATTAATGGACTTAGATGCACTCTAGCAGCTCGGCAGACTTCCCTTAGCTCTGCAGAGCACTCCATCTTAGTATCTCAGTTCGGCACTAAGCCAAACAGGTCTGGATTACTCTTTGGACCCTCTGGCTGAACTTACCTCAGCTCGAGATGATTGCCCGGACCGCCACAGTACCTTGTTCATCCATTTTTATACACTGGGACCTCCCAATTGCCGGAGCATCATGGCTCGGCAAAAGGGACTGTCCGCCACATAATTTTTCAGTTTGGCTACACTCTTAGTTGTTTGGACAATTAGTTCGTTAAGCTCATAATTTCTTTGTTAACCTTTTCGACCAATCAGAATACCTAAAAGCAATGTTCCCGAGCTCCCAATGTTCGACAGTAGCCTCATTGGTAGCTCGGCAGAACGGTAATCAGAGATCCGGCCATTTTAGCTCGGTTAGGTCTCGGTTTGAGCCTAAAATGTTCCAGGAACCCTTAATCAAGTCTTGCGACCCATTTCGACCAGTCACTGGCCCAAACCACTTAATCCCCGCACTGCCTTAGCTCGGCAGCCCTTATGGCTGCTCGGAAGACTCACTGCTCGGCCAGCTCTTAGCTCGACAGAATCTGTTAGCTCGGCAAACCCTTAGCTCAGCACTCTGCCAGTCCGGCAGCTCGACTGGTCGGCAAATCATAGAAGAAATGCTTAAGTGACCATTTTAGCTCGGCAATAGGACCCTTCGGTCCAGAATGATTCTGGACCAACATTAATCAGTTTCCCGAACTAAAACAGTCGACCACTGTCCTTCGGACAGAAGGTCTTTAGCTAGGAGCTTGGCTAGCCGACTAGTGGCAATTCGGCCAAGTCTGGTTCGGCAGCCCAGCTCGGAAGAACAGTAGCAATCAATGACAAAAGCTTAGAAATGATATTTTTAAGGTTATCTTTGGCAGATTTGAGGATTTGATGTTAGGGAAGAATCATTTCAAGGATTAAGGTAAATCTCTATATACCTTTGTTACTCGTACGGATTTTAAGACCCAGGCTACTTATGTTGGGAAAAAACAAGCCCTTGATAGTGTTTTGATTGTTAATGAGGTAGTTAACTACTGGAAATCTAGCAGGAAACAGGGGATCATTATCAAGATCGAAAAAGCTTACGATCATGTAAATTGGGGTTTTATTTTGGAGACAATGGCAAAGATGGGATTTAGGAAGAAATGGTGAGATTGGATTTCATCGTGTATCAAATCTACAAGTATATCCGCCCTCATAAATGGTTCCCCAACTGATCAAGTTCAACCTACAAGAGGAATTAGGCAAGGTGACCCAATTTCCTCATTTTTGTTTAATATTGCCGCTGAAGGACTAAATGTTCTTCTTGAAAGAGCCCGTGACAAGAACTTAATCAAGGGCATAAGGCTAAAAGGAGACTCACCCATCCTCACACACTTACAATTTGCAGATCACACCATTTTGTTTTACAATGAGGATTTGAATGAAATTTTGGTGCTGAAAAGGATTTTTAGATGGTTTAAAATCTTGTCTCGGCTTAAAGTTAACTTATCCAAAACTATGTTGTTTTCGTTTGGTCTAACCACTGTAGAGTCTAAGCATTTTGCCTGTGAATTTGGGTGCAAAGAAGGGATTCTACCAATGAAATATTTGGAAATTCCAATTGGAGTAAACCCCAGGAAGGAGTCCTCGTGGAAGCCTGTTGTGGAAAAAGTACAAAAAAGGCCTTCTCAATGGCATGGAAGATTTTTATCATATGCTGAAAGGTTTACGTTGGTGAAAGCATGTCTGAATAGCCTACCTATTTTCTATATGTCAATATTCAAGATGCCCCAAAAAGTTGCCCAAAAGCTGGAGAGATGGCAGAGGAATTTTTTGTAGGGTGGTTCTTGGGCTAAGAGGAGAATTCACCTTGTAAAGTGGGCAAAAGTTACTAATTCTAAGGAAAGAGGTGGCCTGGGCATCAAACCTCTTATTGCTCACAATAAAGCCTTGTTGGCTAAATGGTGGTGGCGATATCATCTAGACAAAAACCAACCTTGGATTAGAATCATCAAGGGGCTGTACCAGGGGAATGTGGAAAGTGAATGGCCTGCATTACCTTCCAGAATCAGGCAATTTAAGGTATGGGATGGAATTGTTTCTATTGTGCAGAATGATAATCACTTCAAATACATTTTGCTGAAGGGGTTCAAGTGGAAGATTGGATCTGGTGAGGATGCTAGCTTCTGGAATCATATCTGGTGGGGCTCTGTAAAATTAAAAGACGAATTCCCTAGGTTATGCAACTTGGCAATGGACAAAGACATCAACCTATGTTCTGTTATCACTAGGGTTCACTCGCAGCTATCTGCTGCATTCTTCCGAAGAAGGCTATTTTACTGGGAGGATGAATTGCTATCTAGCCCGATGCTTGTTATTTTTAATGTGAATTGTGTTGCAGGGATCAAGGATATACTAATCTGGACGTTGGATCCTGATGGACAATTCAAAGAAAGTCGAATTTACAACCTAATGACTGAATCTAGCAATGAAGAAACCTCTGATTGGCAATACAGAATGCAGTAAAATCAAAAACTTTCCTACATACAAGAGGATTATTACAACAAAATCCCTCAGCTCTGATATGCAACGTTTGCAATGAAATTCTGAAGGATGTTAATCACTTGCTCATGAATTGTAAAATCACTTGGAGGCTCTGGGCATCTGCGGTCAATTGGTGGGGCATAGCATGGTCTCCGTTTGAAAACATCAAAGGGTGTCAGCAATGGTGGTGGGAATCAATCTTCAAGGGAAAAGAGAAATCGCTTTGGTTAATAACGTTCTATGCAACACTATGGTCTATATGTTTGAGAAGTAACGAAGCTACCTTTAATGACAAGAAGGTAGATCTGGAGCATTCCTGGGAGCTAACGAAAATTAGAGTTGCCAAATGGGCGATGTCGAGGTGGATGTTGAAACCTTACACAATCAGCGACTTCGTGTCAAATTTCGAGGGAATGAGAGTAGTTGTTAGATCCAGATCAAAAAGGAAATGAAATTCAAACCTCGATCAGTAGTGAAACCTCCATTAGGTTGAAGATTTGAAGCCTGGCTGAATTGTCATCGTCGTTTCCAAAGGGCAGTGAAGGTCTCATGGTTAGCTGAGGGAGTGCGGTTCAAAGATGTGCAATGGGGCTCAGTGGTCTTATTTGGATCTCTTTGTTCTCCTGGTTCTTTAGTTGTGTTAGGGAAGTCATATGCTAGGGTGGGGTTGTGTTGTTTAGTTTGGTGCATCATTACAATTATCCTATATTGTACATATTGTGTATCTTGTGCTATCAATAAATTTTGCTTTTTAAAAAAAACATGCTAATCATTTGTAAATGTACGATTTATGCTATTGAGCATTCACTCTATTATATTATCTCTTCACAAAAAAGGGAAAATATCATGTACTCTTTTATCATCATGGATTGGCAAAATAGGAAAGATATTTTGTAACACCCCACATTTTAAGTAAAACTTTTCCAACATATTTTTTTTGAAAAACAATAACTCAAGAATGGGGAGTTAATAGTCACTATACAGTAGCATTCAGTTGAAGTTCTCATTACATTAATCTTGATACAATGTACAAAACTGAAAGAGTACAAGAAGGAAAGTACAACTGAACCACTAGCTACAAACTGTAAAGAAAACACAACTACAACAGTGCTACAACCTGAAGCCTGAAAAGAAGTGCAACAACACAAAGAGAGCCAAGGCCGCAGCTCCAAAGGAACCAGCTGCTAGCATAAGCTCCAAGTACCCCCTGCAAGAGAAATCCTGCAACACAATCCTGGAAAAGAGAAGGAAAAGGGGGTCTGAGCTAACACAGCTCAGTCACGGTAACCGCTAAAGACTACAAAGCATGCGCGAGCGCATGCGAACCTAAGTCGAACAAACCAAGGTAAGGCAAGGCTAACAACAAGGCACAACACACTCACACACACACGAAAGTGAAGTGAGACTAAGAGTATCTCCAAAGTCAACGAATAGAAGGTCACCCAAACCACGCTTGGCACACAAGGGACCAAGTTGTACAACCTCAACAACTCTTTACCGAGACCACAACCAAGACTAAGTAACCACATCTCGATCTCTCGAGAAGGAATCCAACAACCGCAAGCACACACCTTCCCGCACCACCCAAGGAGACCATTGTACCAGGGCCAACACCCCAACCCACTAACCAACAAATCCCAACAATACAATGGGATCTCGACAACTCTTCCTATTCCACCTCTTTTGATAAGTACATAACCGTATTGTGGATTTTGGTGTTGTTTAACTTTGAAAGATAATTGGGTCACAAGTAGCTTTTTATTTCCTTTAACATTCCTCACAACATCACCACCACCTGCCTAGGCCAGCAAGTGGTATCATCCTTTCCATCTTACTCACGTAAGTAAGACACGGAACAGGAGGTCGCAACCGTCCTACCCACCACACACCAGGGCTAGGTCATCGGACACCGCAATCGTCTCCTCAACACGCATATTTCCCCCTTGACGACACAAGGGAGTCACGACGGAGACTAACGCCCGGTATGAAGGACTCCTAGGCAGAACAAGGAGCCATGCGGGGGTACTCGCCCACGCAGAATACAATCCCAGGGAGGGCATCGACCATCCTTAACCCAGGGGAAATACCGCGGGTAGGGCATGAACCATCCTACCCGGATGGATACCATCAACACATTCCGGTCATGAGGGCAAGAACCTCCTCACTCCGTAAGCTTTCAAAAACCATTTTGTCACATCACATGGGTTGGGGCAAAGTACCTCCCAAAACCCAAGATGATATCCTCCGTACGCCATCAATCACATCACAACACTCTCTTCACATTTCTTTCATTGGTGTTTCACTTGGTGGGATTAACTGAGAGGATTCAAGATTATCCAAGAGTGGTCCTCGTAGGATCCATCCCCGTATTTGACATTCATTACATTCATTCTGTTCATTTTATTTTGGGTGATTTCCATTGCATTACCGAGTTCACCCCATTCATGACAAGCCCACGGCTAAATCCAATTCAAACCAACTTCCACATTTCCTTTGCAAGGAGAGTTATCCACGCACACTACCATTTTACGTTCAACAATGTTCATTTCAAGCCAAGACCACCCAATCTATTTCAAGTGTGGTCAATCAAGTCGACACACTACAATTTTTCCCACCCGACAACCCAATTGATTCGAACATCCTCAAACATCTCATAGCAAACCTACAAGATCCCATTTGAATCTCATACCCCTTTCCACGTTTCATACTATGACTAGACACGATCGACGCACCCAAATTTCACCTCAAGGCCCACTCTGGCAATTCATCAAACACATGGCGTCTAGATCGTTCTAAGGTAAATTCTCAACACAAGATGTTCTTTCCACTTATACACCATTCCAGGACTAATACAATTTCCCAAGGCTAAACCGACACCAACCGATTTAATGACAATAAGCGATTACATACCCGATACCAACGAATCGAACCACTAACGACACGACTATGCATAGTAAATCAACAATCGATATAACAACGGTACATGGAATGGAAATACGCACACCCACGCACACAATGTAGGATTTAGAAGTTACCCACCGGAGTGTCGCCAAAAAAGTCGTTGGAGTAGTCGCCGGAAAATGTCCACCGCACCAACGAACCTACACACATCAATGGATAGATCACAATAAGGGGAATACAAGTCCCTAAAGGACCAACAAGAGAAACCCACTTCATAAATTGACTTACCCGAAAAAATTGGGGGAAAGCTTCGATATCTACGTCACCGGAAAGCTCTCGTCGCGGTGATCAACGTTCCTCCTTCGCAAAACTCCAACCGGAGCGCGATTGATCCTCAAATCCAAGAGAGAAGGGAGAGGGGAGTTTTAATGGAGGTAGAGAGAGAAAGAGTTAGGGCTAAATGAGGAAGAAGATGGCCAAATCGTGCATATAATGGTATATATATCCCCTACGCGAATTTACAAAATTGCCCTTCATTTAA
>NMUG010007372.1:0-12105 GCA_002855965.1 Monotropa hypopitys
ACAATGATATGCGGTATACCAAATCTGGTGCTAATATTCTTCCAGACAAAATGTTCTGTATTGTGCTTTGTGATCTTAGACAAAGGTTCTGCTTCAATCCATTTGGTGAAGTAATTTGTCCCTACTAATAAATACTTCTTTGTGCCTTTGGACTTTGTAAGAGGTCCCACTATGTCCAAGCCCCACTGAGCAAACTTCTGACATTTTTCGTAATTTCTGACATAGACCTTTGCATCTTCCTGCATATATGGCCACCAGTACCCCTGAGATATGACCTTGTGTGCTATTGAACGTCCCACAGCATGACTGATGCATACCCCTCATGGATTTCGTAGAGAAACTATTGAACAAGGTCTCGGTGTACGCAGCGGAGTTAGGGTTCTGTAAAGGATTTTCTGTAGAGGGTTTCATTTGGTGAGACCCAAAACCTAATGGACTTGATTTTGATCTTGTGGGTCTCATTCTTATCTGCGGGAAGCTCATCTGTTGTCAAGAAAGCAATGATTGGGTCCATCCAACTCGGGCCTAAATCCAAATCAAAAGTCTCTTCTGATACTTCCGTCTAGATGCTCGGTTGGTGTAGAGAATCAATGCTCATTGTGTGGCAGAGCTCTGAGGATACAGAAGAAGCAAGACAGGCCAAGGCATCAACATGGTTGTTTTGCTTGGAGCTGATTTGAACTATTTCTGTCTTCTTGAACTGTTGGAGAGTCTTTTTGACTAAGGCTACATATGAAGTCATCTTGTCGTCCTTTGTAGCATATTCCCCCGAATCTGATTGACCGCAAGGTGACTATTGCAGTGAATCAAAAGATCATTGGCTCCACATCTTCTAGCACTTTTGAGCACAGCGATCAATGCTTCGTATTCTGCTTTGTTGTTGGAAGCTTTGAATGTCAGACGAATTGATTGCTCTAATGATCCCCATCCTAGACCCTTTGTTACATGTCGATCCATCTACAAAGAGTTTCCACTTCCCTTATGTGTGCAACTTATCATCATCTAGTAATTCAGGATCCGGACAGGTGTCCTTGTCTTCTTCTGGTACTGTGGGTGTCCGTGCGGGATTCGATGAGAATTCTACAATGAAATCCGCAAGGACCTGGCCCTTTACTGTTGTGCGCGACATAAATCTGATGTCGTACTCCCCAAGCTCGACTGACCATGCCACAACCCTTCTCGAGATGTCTGCCTTTCTCAGTATAGTCCCGATGGGATGGATGGTCGGCACCTCTACTGTATGAGCTAGAAAGTAATGTTGAAGCTTCCATGAAACCACTGCTAGTGCCAAAATTAACTTTTCAAGCGGTACCTGGTCTCATCATCTAGTAATGTCTTGCTGATGTAGTAGATTGGCTTATGTTGCCCTTCCTCTTGTTTAATCAGTACCACACAGAGTGCATGCTCTGAAACTGCCAGGTAGGCTGTCAAGAACTCCCCAAGCTCTTGTGTAGCGATCAATGGTGGTGCAGCAAGATATTTCTTCATGTGCTCGAAGGCCTTCTCGCAATCTGCCCCCCAGGAATAGTCTGTTCTTTTTCTCAGCAACTGGAAGAATGGTCGGGATTTGTCTAAAGAGCGACTGCTAAACCGGTTGAGCGAGGCTAACATCTCGGTCAGTTGTTGCACCTCCTTAGTCGTTACTTGACTTTGGAGTGTCTGAAGTGCAATAATCTGATCAGGATTTGCTTTTATTCTCGTCTAAGTTACTAGATGCCCAAGGAATTTGCCAGCACTCACCCCAAAAACAAATTTTTATGCGTTTAACTTCAATTTGAATTCCCGAAGTATCTGAAAAGTGCGACAAATGTCAACCAGGTTGAAATCTCTCTCTTTAGATTTGACCATCACATTGTCAATGTAGACCTCCATACTTTTGCCCAACAAATCCTTGAACATTAGCGTTGTCAATCTCTGGTAGATCGCCCCAGCATTGCGTGGGCCGAAAGGCATCACCTTGTAGCAGTA
Organism: Monotropa hypopitys; assembly: GCA_002855965.1. Classification (NCBI taxonomy): domain Eukaryota; kingdom Viridiplantae; phylum Streptophyta; class Magnoliopsida; order Ericales; family Ericaceae; genus Monotropa; species Monotropa hypopitys. Next base: position 1,969 of record NMUG010007372.1, read on the forward strand.
CAACCCCAAAGGAGTGATGAATGATGTTTTCTCATAATCAGGCTCATACATTGCGATCTAGTGATACCCTTTATAGGTATCCAGAAAGCTCATTCTTTTGTATCCCGTAGTAGAATCCACAGTTGATCAATCTTTGGCATGAGAAAGCTATTGTTGGAGCATGTTTTGTTGAGGCTGGTGAAGTCGACACAGACCATCCATCTTCCTTTCTTTTTCTTTACAACCACCGTGTTGGAAAGTCACTCCGGATACTAGACTTTCCTGATGGCATTGGCTTGGAGAAGCCTGTCCACTTCCTCGATAACAGTCTCTGACTGTTGTGTGGCTGAGCATCTTCTCCTCTACATGACTAGCTTGTGGCATTAGTTGAAATTCAACCGGTGACATGTTACGCTTGGCTCTACCCTTGGCATCTCCTGCGGGGTCCAAGAAAATACATCAATGTGGTCCTTTAGTACCTGTACCAACTCATGCGCATCCACCTCAGGGAGTTCATCTCAAATTAGGAAGTACCTATCCTCACCGGTATCGTGAGAGGGAACCTTTCTCAGGTTCTCTACCACAAAGGCAAAAGGGTCCATTCCAATGTCTTCCAAGACAGGCTGGTCCGACACTTGAATGGACTTCACCTGCTCGGCATTGGGGCATGTCTTGATGGAAGCCATTAAGCAGTTTCCAGCTGACTTATGGTTTCCATTGATGCTCTTAATCCCCTTGGGGCCTGAAAATTTGATGATCTGACAGTAGATGGATGGTATGGCCCGCATTCTGTGCATCCATGTTCGCCCAATGATGGCGTTGTAGGCTGATAGTACTGAAAAAGTGATGACACCCAGGGGCCAGACTTGTTCTGAACTGAAACCGATGAGTGGAATGCGTGTTGGCTTGAGGTCGGCTTGAGTGAGACCCGTCTTCTTGAATGCCTGGAAATACATGATCTCGGTAGAGGTGCCCTGGTCCACCAAGATCCTCTCTGTCTCGAAAGGGTTGATGTTAAGAGTGATCACCAACGCGTCATTATGCGAGAATGTTACCCCCTTCAAATTCTTCTCCAAAAAGAAGATCTGATTTGATTCCCCGCTCTAGTCCATCTATCTTTTCTGCCCGAGCTATAGAACGTGATATTTGTGACCTTCCTTGCATCTCTGAGCTCGGGACTCTGCTTTGGAGCTCAGCTCTATGGTTCCGTGGATCATGTGGTGGTTGTTTCCCGTCTGTGTTGGCTTCCGCCTATATACCGTCGGCAGGCAGGCTGTCGGCAATAGTGAGTGAGCGGGATGGAGGCTATCATGCAAAGCAAATTGGGATCCTCCTCCTTGGCTTCTGCAAAACAAGGGTCAGTGTCCATCGGTTGGCAGTGACCGAATGGGGCCTCCGATAATTAAGTCAGTATACGTCGAAGATGAATGGAAGAATGGACAACAGAAGGCAGTCAGAGAGCGGGAAGAGAAATCCTGTGAATAGTACCTTGATGGAGTATATATAGGGAGAACCTGACTTGAAGCTCAAGGTAGGCGCGTGTGGCGCGCGTCGCTGGTCCCTCTGGATGCCGTCAGTCCTAGTGGAGCTCATGTTGGGCCAACTGGGCCGCTGCAGCCACCGGGTCGGGTCATCCTACGTATGGCTAGACTGCGAGCGACCGAATGGAGCACTTCGTCCTGTGTCACTGTCGATGGGTGGACCCTCCGACATAAGACCGACCGACGGGGGAAGTTGTGCTTCCTCCCAGTGGGGAGTAGACACGCAGGGCTTCCTTGTCGTCCGGACTAGATATACCGAAGGTTTGAATGAGATTGCATGGCCGGTCCGGCTGGGATCCTTCGGGTGTCCAGAGGATCTGCATTGGTTGTCGAAGGTCCGCATGAACCGTCGGTCCTTCGGTCGTGCAGATGATGATGTGTCAGAGGTCCGTGAGGCCGACGGTCCTGGTTTGCTCTGCAAGGTGATCAAAGAGAATTCCGGATTGGCTGGACAGTCCGGCAAGATTTATATGGTCGCCTAGACCGGAGTCCGGCTACTACAATAGCCCCTCAATTTTTTTTAACTTGTTGAAAAAGATTGATGAAGACTGTCGGACGTTTCCTGTTGGTGAGGCTTGTTATGGCTTCCCTGTCCGGAGGTTTTATGAGAGGTCATTATGTCAGGACCGGAGGCCTGGCCGTTTGTCGACCGGAGGCTTGGCCATTGTGATGGAGGTTTACCTTTTTCTGGAGTTGTACTGTGCTTCCCCACGTGCTGCAGAGGCATTTATTATACGACAAGCAACAATTATTGTGTTGCGATTGCCAGAATCGACTCACCACGTGTCATCTTCCGATTGGTAGATCAAGTAGTATTCGTCTTGACAGTTGTGCTTCGGATTCGCTTGCGACAGCTGTCACTGTCACTAGCCCAATAAATAGGGTGTTTGGAGCTTGCCATCCAAGCTTCAAAATTGTTTCCAACTTCAAGCCTCCGCAGAGCACATTTCTAACCCTTTCGGTGCTGTAATCGTCGCCCTTGATCCTTCACCTTCAGGCTTCGGACAAACTTCAAGGGATGGATCAAGTGATTACTATTGATTGTACGACAAGCAGTAGCGAGGGGTCCAGACCAGCGTTCGGACTTAATTTGAGTGATTCCTTGTTTGAGGAGCTAAGCATTGATGCGGGTAGTCTCCCGAAAGATCTGACGTCAGAGAGTCCGCTGCCAGAGCATCCCCAGTCCCACCGACGGGCTCGAATTGTCGACCACTTTTCTGATGAGGTCTCTTCTCGTCCGGTTGGGTTTATCCAGGATTTTCGTCGAGGATACTTACTTGGTGATGCAGCCAGGCCATCCGGCAGGGCCGTCGGTGGAGATCGGCAGTGCCCCTATCCTATCTTCTTTTCCAGAGGGCAGAGGAGGATAGATGAGTTCTGCGGGCGATGAGATTACGGCAACTATTGCTCTTGCAATGGTGGGGACGGATGTGTCTTTTTCGGGCAACCATATAACTGTTCCCATCATGGCTATAACTGAGGGCGGTCTAAAAATCCCTCTCCTGCTACTTCTTCGGTCTTTCCTATGCGCATTTGGGCTTACCCCCGGCCAACTTTCAGTTAACAACTACCGGATAATTGGTTGCATAAAGGCGCTGCGTCAGAGAGACGGTGTTGATTTTACGATGGCGGACCTTCTGGGTCTGTTTTCGCTTTCAAGGAATCGGGCATCCGGAAGATACTTCATGTCTGCCCGCAAACCTCATAAAGACGTCTTCCTGAGATTGTCGGACTCTGAGAAGTGGCAAACATATATGTCCAGCTTTATGGTGATTACAACTTCGATCTGGAGGCTGCAGACCAGTACCTTGTTCCTACAAGTCAGGGTAACCCGGGTCGGTGATTTGCTATTGCTTTTGGTGTTTTGCTTTTTGCCCTCCGTATCTTGTTTTTTCCTGCAGATGTTTCCCGGATGTCCCGTGAGTTGAGGAGGCAGGCTTCGGGGGGTCGGATCATTGGCCTGTTGAACTGTGAGGGAAGAGGCGCTCCGACCCTCCTTGGGTACCAGCCGACATATCAGAGTTTCCTTGAGAACCGGAAAGCCATGGGCAAAAGGAAGCGTCGTGAGAGTACCCTTGTCTTTGCCGAATGGGAGGAGTTCAATCGTAGCCGGAGGCAGGGGACTGGCTTTGCTGGATTTTTGGCAGGAGAGTCTTCTGTACCACGAGCAGTGGTCCCTGGTTTTAACCTCCGAGAAGCCCTACGGAGCCCCTCAAATGCCGATCGGGCTCCAACCGAAGAGCTACTCCGGAGCTTGTCAGGGTGAAAGTAGAAACGCCCTCACCTGATGAAGACAGGCCGACAGATGTGGGATGCAGCCAAAGGCCGGTTGAAGTCCCATAATCGGCTGCCTCATACGTACCAGGGTTGTGGGGCCCTTCCTTCCATCGTCCTGGGGGAGACCCAATTTTGATGTCGGACAGTGTTAATGTTGACCCAAGGATCACGTACTCCCTCCTCTAGGGGTAGAATTTGTCGGCCGATATTGAGGCGATGCCGGCTGAGATGAAAGGCCTTTTTAGCATGCTAGTGCAAGTCTTGTGAAGGTACTATGATTCTCTCTCAGAGACTTCCTGCTATAACATCTGCTAACTTTGACTTTGCTTTTGCAGGCTTGCCAGGTCGTCTCCGTTTCCTACGAGCACTTCCACTCGTTATGCCGGAAATCTTTTAAATGGAAGGATCGGGCTTTGAAGGCTGAGTCTACCCTTGATGTTGTCAGGGCTGATAAGTCCTTTCTTCGCCGGAAGTTGGATGAGGTGTTGGTAGAATCGGATCGGCTAAAAAGTAGCCTTGTCGAAGCGAAAGACACCTCTGGAGGGCCCAGGAAGGCACTGAGGAGAGAGTCCAGAAAGCTGCAGCGGAAGCCAATGCGAAGGGCTATAAGGAGGGCTTCCAGGATGTCGGAGATGACTACCGGAAGCAGATGAATGAAATCTGTTCAGAAGTCCATGGAGCTAGCTACAAGAAGGGCTTCCGGGCAGCCTTCAAGGAAGCGTGGCTGTAAGTTCTGGATTCGGCGGGGGTGCCAGTCGATTCCCCTCTTCGTGTGAGTGTGCCAGCCTCAGCTCCGGAGGTCTCGGATTTCAAAATTCCGACGAGGAGACCTTTTGTCGGACCCTTCCATAGCCACCCGGCGGGTCCAGAGTAGAGTTTTAGATTTGACTTGTAAATGCTGACCTTCAGCTACATTGTACTGTACAGATTTGTCAGTAAAGATGTTTTTCGTATCCGGGTCGTTTTTGTTTAAACTTCTTTGCTTGTACCCCCCGCTTTGGATGTGGGTATGTGAAAACATGGCCGGATTCGAAGTGATAGAGAGTCCCCTTAGGGGTGTATTATTAGTTGATTGGAATCCTGCGCGTGGTTTTACAACCTGAGTCATGGTCGTCTCTGAGGTAAAAGTCTGCAAGTTCGAGCGATCGCATTGTTTTGTGTCGGCAAATAAATGTTGCTTAGTGGTCACCGCCTGCCGCAGAAGTTTAAGGTCCGGAGTGTTCCGGACTAACCCGGAGGATGCGGTCGACGGTCATAAATAGATGGATGACGCCAGCCAGAGGTATAGATCAAGAACTTCTCAGACTAACTCGAAGAATGTATGTCATGAATAGATGGATGACGCCAGTCAGAGATATAGGTCCGGAGCTTGCCAGACTGACCCGGAGGATGTCATTCATGAATAGATGGATGACACTAGCAAGAGATATAGGTCCGGAGTGTGCCAGTCTGACCCGGAGGATGCCAGTGCATGTATCCTGTAGAGTGTCGGTTCACGTATCCTGGAGAGTGCCGGTTCACGTATCTTGGAGAGTGTCAGTTCACGTATCCTGGAGAGTGCCAGTTCATGTATCCTAGAGTGTGTCGGTTCACTTGTCTTGGTGAGTGCCAGTTCATGTATCCTGGAGAGTGTCAGTTCACGTATCCTGGAGAGTGCCAATTCACGTATAGATGGATGACGACCGCTTCCACAGCCGCAGTCCGGACACACTACGGACCATCCCGGACTAACCACGGGCGGGGCTGGATGATTGGAAAGCGATCGACAGATCCATGAGGTCTGGTACGAATATACTTCGCGTAAATCTTTGACAGGCCATCATTGGCTGGGATTTGCTCTGTTGGAGGTCTGTCTGGTCCTCGGTTTTCGCCAGGCAACTGAAATTCCTGTATGAAACATGGCTTATCGGACAAATTTCTTGCCTCAATCGTGGGCCAACAAAACAAGAGTAAATATTAAAGGGTTTCCATTTTATAACGAATTTGTACAACTTTAAAAGCCAGAAATGAAACATAAAAATCAAGAAAGTTTAACCAATTGCTTTATAAGTTTTCTTCCCTGGGACGGAGCGGTAGTTCGGGTTGGATGATTTGGATAGATGCCCGGATGTCCTAGAGGATCAGTGGGATGTTATCCTCCGGTTCGGGGGTCGGCCTAGTCTACTGGTCTGGCTCTTGGGTCTTTTGCCGATCAATCCATTTGTTGAGGTGGACTTGGCGAACCAGACGCTCCATGTATGTCTTGAACGGAGGGCATGAAGCAGTGTAGTGGCCCCTTTCTCTGTGATAAGTACAATACATCTTGCTTTCCCTGTCCCCTTTGGTGTCCATCCTGTGGTCCGGATAGCTACAGAAGGGCTCACTTCGGATCTACCGGAGGATGATATACGTTGGCTCAGTGAAGACAGTTGTCTCAGCTACGTAGTCCTCCGGCCTTGGCTTCTTTCTTTCCCCGATCTTGACCAGGTTGACCTAGCGCCGAGTTCCAGGACTGGATGTTGACAGGGAATGGTTGGTCGGGCGCTGAGCCACCCGTTCGGCCAGCAGATCCTTCAACTGGCAATATTTGTCTATACTTTGCATGAGGTTGTCCATATCATCTAGAGGATTGAGCATGAGCTCACGGAAGACTAGGTTGTCGGTCTCAAGGCCCAGTTTGAAGGACATGACAGTGATGTCATGGTCGCAGTCTTGGATTTCATTGTACAACTCCCAGTACCGATCGGTATATTGCCGAAGAGACTCATCCCACCGCTTTCGGAGGCCAATAAGAGCGCCAACCTCCTTCCGCTGCGTGGTGCTTGTGATGAAGCGAGCAAGAAAGGCCCGCTCGAGATCCCCAAAGCTCTGGATAGACACTGGGGAAAGCTTGTTGAACCATAGGGAGCCCTGTGTTCCGAGGCTTGTGGGAAGACTTTGCACATAATGGCGTCGGAAGTGGTGTAGAGGGATATGATCTGGCAGAAGTGGATGATGTGCGTGTAAGTATCGGTCTTTGAGTCATACCTTGTGAACTTGGGAAGGCTAAATCCCAAGAGGATTGTTGCCGACTCAATGTCCCTAGAGAAGGGAGAGGTGATGAGATGTTCCAGGCACGTGTCGATGCTTCGGAGGGCGTGACCGGAGGAGTGCTCGAGAGAGCGAGCTCTTTTGGCGGAGGGGTAATCCTCGAGGTCATCCTTATCTGAGGAGTAGGGCGAGTGGTGGCGTCGATTGTGTCTCTTATGCTAATGTCGCCTTTCGGTGCTCCGACGGTCCCTGTTCAGACATTCGCGAAATTTTCCATGTGTTCAAACCGCCCGTTTCCTCGGATGCTCGTCCGAATGCTCTTTTTCCGGACCATGGATGACATTCCCTAGAGCAACTGGGATGAAGGCTCTGTGGTCATATATGTACAGTGTCCCGCATGATGTCCCTCTGGACCGGGCACTGGGCGTGGATTCCCTGTGAGCCTGTTGGTTGGGGTCCGAACCAGTTTTGTCGCCCGACTGGTCCACTGGTCCTTCTGTCAGGTGCTGAAGCTCCCCTGCTGATCGTTGCGGGGATCGGCCTTTGATTTCCCCTTATCGCTCCTGTGGTGACTTTGGTCGTCGGAGCGTGATGCCAAAGATGTCGTACGTGGGGGCAAGTCGGTGAGCTTGGTGACCTATTCTTTGAGAAAGGCGATCTCGACATCTTTTTCTTTGAGCATCCTTTCTACGATTGAGGCCACTTGGAAGCTGGGGTCATCTGGAGGCTGGCCAGAGGAGGCAAGGCGAATCCCTACTGACAAATGGGAAGCTGGCGCCGGAAGCAATGGGGGGAGTGGAGGAATACCAGGAGCTTCCACGCTCTTAACGAATGGGGGACTTCACCTCCCAAGGGTCAGAACAGAAGCCCAGGAAAGCTATAAAGGAAACCCACCAAAATCTGGAGAAGGCTATGCAGTCCCTAGCGGAGTCGCCAAATGTGGTGGTTGTTTCCCGTCTGAGCTGGCTTCCGCCTATGTACCGTCGGCAGGCAGGCTATCGGCAATAGTGAGTGAGCGGGATGGAGGCTATCCTGCACAGCAAATGGGGATCCTCCTTCTTGACTCCTGCAAAACAAGGGTCAGTGCTCATCGGTCGGCAGTGACCGGATGGGGCCTCCGATGATTAAGTCAGTATACACCGCAAGTGAATGGAAGAATGGACAGCAAAAGGCAATCAGAGAGCGGGAAAAGAAATCATGTGAACATTACCTCGATGAAGTATATATAGGGAGAGCCCGACTTGGAGCCCAAGGTAGGCGCGTGTGACGCGCGTCGTTGGTCCCTCCGAATGACGTCAGTCCTAATTGAGCTCATGTTGGGCCAACTGGGACGCTGTAGCCACCGGGTTGGGTCATCTTACGTATGGCTGGACCGCGAGCAACCGGATGGAGCACTTCGTCATTTGTCACTTTTGATGAGTGGACCCTCCGGCATAAGACAGACCGACAGAGGAAGTTGTGCTTCCTCCCAGTGGGGAGTAGACACGCAGGGCTTCATTGTCGTCCGGACTGGATATGCTGAAGGTTTGAAGGAGACTGCATGGACGGTCCGTCTTGGCTCTCTCGGGTGTCTAGAAGATCTGCTTTGGTTGTCGAATGTCCGCATGAACCGCCGGTTGTGTCCTTCGGTCGTGCAAATTATGATGTGCGAGAGGTCCGTGAGGCCGACGACCCAGGTTTGCTCTGCAAGGTGATCAAAGAGGGGTCCAGATTGGCTGGACAGTCCGACAAGATTTATTCGGCTGCCCAGACTAGAGTCCCGACACTACATCTCATATAAGTGACCCCCGCGGGAGGCATGTTCTCATCCAATGAGTCATCGTGTCTTTCTTCCCTTTGTGGCATGTTCCTCGAGGCGGGCTTTTGGACAATGTACTGCTTCAAATGACTTGCCTCCACGAGGTCTTCCGAGAATCGTTTCTATATGAGATAACTCTCCGTCATGTGGCCGAACTTACGGTAGTAGCTGCATTTGATTCTGGTGACCTCCAACTCAAGCTGATTTCTACCCTGTTTGGTGGGCCATCTCTAGAAAGGCTCATTTTAGGGGGTATACCAGTCTGAAGATGGGGACATTGAAGTTGTTCTTTATCGCTTTATAGGCCTCTAGGCCAGGCCGTCCCTTCTTCTTCTTCCTTTTCTTCTTCTCGGTAGTGTCCACTACATGTGTCCTGTGGGACCTGTGGCCATTGTGCCCCTGCTTCAAGGAGCATTTCATCTTCTAGCTTGTCGTGCTGCTCCATCCTTTCCATTAGCTCGGGAAAAGTCTCAACGGGGCTCAGGGTTAGGGAGTCCCTCAGCTTCTCGCCTAAAGGGAGTCCCAACCTGAACATGGATACCGCATGCTTCTCGGTATAGTCCTCGACATCATTGTAGGCGTCCAAGTACCGTTTAGCATACCCCACGACGGTCTTATCAGATCGTTTTTTCAATGACGTTAGAGAATCAAAATGCTTTGGTACTGCGCAGCTAGTCATGAACCCTGCAACGAACATCTCGGCTAATTGTTCTCAGCTACAGATGGAACGCGAAAGTAGCTTGTGATACCAGTTATGCGTTGTCCAGTCCATACTGGAAGTGAGCATCCTGCAATGAAGGTTTTCAGCCCCTTCATGCAGGATTAAAGCTTGATGGTAGTACTTAGGCTACCGGGTCTATCCTTCCATCATACTTCTAGAATTTGGGAGGGTGAATCCTCTGGGGTTCTTGTAATCCCCTATTTCCTGAGAGAGTGGAGTTGACGTGATCTGCTGGATTGCCGGCTTAACAGTCTCATGGGTTGTTCTCTGGTCCTTGAGATGCTCATTGATCCATTTCCCCGTGTCATTAATGTGAGACCTGCATCTCATTTTATGCATTATTGCATTAATTAAGGATTATTAAAGAATAATTGAAATTATTTAAGATCAATCAAAATTAATAAAGACCCGATTAAAAATTTATTGGCGACCGAATCAATTAAGACCCAATTGAACTTTCGTGATTATCAAAAATATCAATCGTAAATAATTAAAGCCCCGCGTAGGCTAAAAGAACAAATTGAGAGCGAATAAAATTTTCGTAATGCTCGATAAAATTTATTGGGAACAAATAAAAATTTTGCGGTGATCAAAATAATTAATAACACATTTTATCGTAATATGGGAGCTAGATCGAAAATTTTAAGTTTCGCGAATACGAACTCAATTGACGGAAATTATTTAATTTAATGTTACGAGAATTAAAATGTGCGAAATTAAGATTTAATATTTTAACTTTTAAATGTACGGGATCGAATCATAAAAATATTAATTTTATGGACTGAAGTGTAATTTTACAATTAAAAAAAAAA
>NMUG010007373.1:0-12105 GCA_002855965.1 Monotropa hypopitys
ACATGTGGTTTTGGCCATTGGGATGGCCTTGGTGCCGTAGGAACCCTTGGTGTTCGATAAAATGTCTAGGAGAGACAAAGACCTTGGAGATTGGTGAATTCATCACCTTAGGTTAGGAAATTCGTTCCTAGACCTTGGATAAGTGTTGTGGTCTTATTGGGTGAATTCGTCATCCTTGGTTTGGGAACTCGTCCCTTTGTTAGCAAAGTCGTTGCTTGTGTTGGGTGAATTCGTCACCTAGAGTCGAGAATTCGTCCCTCGTGGAAAAATCGTTGCCCGTGTTGGAGAACTCGTCTCCATCGACTCAAACTCTAAAACTTACCTAACTCACTTATATTAATTAACCAACAAACAATAACACAAAATGGATTGTGGTGATCAATTCGTGATCATAGGACCAATTCGTGGTCACATATGTGTATAGGTTAGTTCTTCAATTCGTTGAGACTACCTAGATCAATTCGTGATCTTCGGGCCAATTCGTGGTCATTCGAGTGTGAGGTTGGTTCTTGAATTCGTTGAGACAACCCGAATCAATTCGTGATTCAACCAGGAGCTAGTCGACCCTTGAATTCGTCAAGGCGGCTGTAAATCGATGAACGGCTCGATGGTTTTCTGGTTACTTACACTAGCCCAAGGTTTGACTGTAGATCCTATTTGGAATTTGTCCTATAGGTTTCGAATCCCTTGTGGCCCTTTTTATAAAATGTTCCGAGCCGGGAATTGAACCAACTAAAGATGAAAGATAATGAATCCACCAATGTGTATGATCTATCTATATATATATGGGTATATATAGAGGGAGATTGTGAGAGTTCTTGATGGGATTGATTATGGATTGTGGTTTTCATCTCGAGTGGTTCTAGCCAATTCGTTGCATGTGCAAGTATTGAGACTTGGCCAATTCGTGGCATTCGATAGCTTGAGGCTTGGAACCAAGTCGTGGCATTAGTATCCGTTATGTTCGGATTGAGGTGTGTGCGGTATTAGTGTGCCTAGATTTGAGACTAAGTAGGGAGATGAACGACTAGTTTGCAATAGACTCTTGTAGAGAGTATTGGTTGGCCTTGCCTAGACAACGTTCGGTTGGGAAATAATGAAATCCTTCGGATAAGGACTTTGAAATATTGATGTATGACGAGGTAGATCTGTATTCGTGGAGTGACCTTGTATAGTGGTCTTGACGCTCGTTAGTGCTTTTCTTCCACTTGAGGTTTGGTTATCCTAATAGAAAGTTTTGGCTTCTCCGTTGTGATAGTTGGATAAATGTGAGTGTTAAAGGTTCTCTATAGATGTGGGTGTGTTCTTGACTAGTATGGTGTGATTTTAGACTTGGGATCGGACTCGATGACTTGGGTGTGATTACTGAGAACATACTTGGGATTGCATAAATAGGATTCACCCACCTTGCACATATTCACCATACCTCATTTTCACTTAATAGTCGCATGTTTGCTGGGTCCTTATGACTCAACCTTTTTCCTACAGTTCCTTGCAGGTTCATGCCATTGGATTGCTCGTAGAGTGGTTGGCTTAGGCTTGCTCTAGTTCTTTGTGGTGAGAAGCATACTTCTTGATGAATCATTGTTTTGGTTTCCCTTTTTCCCCTTTGTAGCCTACGGGCATCCCCTTATTATAAAAAGTTGTAATACTTCAAATGTAAGCAAGTCTTATGTTAAATGATTGTTGTATCAAAATCTCAAATAAGTTTCATTTGAAAGAGAAGGATTATTAATGTTCCACTTCCGCATGTTTTGTAAAAAGGACGTGTTTGTACTTCTTTTACTCACGACCCCTTTGTCGTTGGAATGATTTATGCAAAAGATGTTTATGCATTTCTTTTTCAAAAAAAAATGGTTTGAAAATCCGGGGCGTGACAGACGCTAGGTGATTTACATAATCACCTCAGGCAACATTTAAATTAATTTCTAATTGTTTCTTGAATATGGAAATACATAAAACATCGGAAGAAAATAAACTTGTTCTTACTAGTTTTTATCCACATTACACAATATTTTACATTCAAATGTCTTATTATACAATCAACCCCTAACTTTAGCTTATTTACAATAATTTACAAAACATTGTCGCAGAGCTGAAATTAAATAAAACTAACTTAACCAACTACTTACGTGATGCAGCGTGATTTTGGGAAGCAAATCACCCGCAGCCTTCACAACTACGCAGCGGAATAAAAATGATAAACTGGGGGATAATGAAACGGAACAAGGGGATAAACAGAATGCCGGATTGATTCTCAGAATACCTCCATTGATTCTCTTCTTCAACCTGTTGATTGGCGCATCAATACCAGATCAAAGGCTCGCGATCTGTTGATTTCGTGCACGAAATGCCAGAGACACGGCTTCAATCACGTTGTTGATTCTCGAAGAGAATACTAATCGAGAGTGGTTACAATGAACAAGCAATACGCTGTCAAGGTTTTCAATATCAAAATTCAAGTCTCCTTACATCCATACGTGAGGTCCCTATATATAGAGCGGACACGTGAAATACCAAAAGAGGCAACAAACCCTAAGTACAAATATGGGTCACCGACAAAATAGGCCCAAAAAGAAAAATTCTAGAAACCCTAATTAATCGAATAAGTAAAAGAAATGACTAAATACAAAAAGGTACAATTATTGTGGGACCAGAAAAAGAGAGTGGAACACATTCCGAGTTCACGGAACAAGTTCCTTAGCGTTTGTGCTCGCTGTCTTATTCTTGCCGCGCAGAAGGAGGGAAGCTTTGTCGTGCTCAGCACTTCGGTCCTTTGCCGCGCTGTCAGTACCCAGACTTTGCTCGAGCTGAAGGCTTGTGCGTGTGAGTAGAGCCTCCTACTGGGTAGAGTAAATGGGCCTTCCTTAACGAGTGCGGGCCCGGGCTGGTCTGTTGGAGAATACCTCTGGCCGCGTTGGGGAATAAACAGATGAGCCCGTACTGTAGCAGCTTGGACGAACATTGGGAGTGTGGGAGCAATTGCCTTGACTTCTTAGAGGGCTGACAAAGGTTGGCTGGAACAGCTGGCATTCCGGATGTGACTTGCCGCGCTCAATGGGAACAACACTTGGTCGTTCCAGGACGGCTAAGTTTCTATGAGATTGTTGTAGCCCAGCTGTGGTAGGCAGCTCGGCAGCCGTGTTCTTCCTCCTCCGAGGGTGGCATAACCACTCTCGATAACACCAGGCCCTTCTCCTAAGATTATCAGCAACTATGACCCAACAAGGGGGCTGGTGAATGCCCTGAAGTACTATCTGATAGTGCGGGGAGGGTTGTAGAAAATTGTTGTCCTGCGCGGCAGATTTCTCGTGCCGCGCAGTTGGGTAGTCTGCATCATCCACCCCAGGTTGGAATAAGTTCGACCACGAACTTGCGCTTTTCATATGCGTCCAAAAGAGACCCATGTTCTTGACCCTTGCGGGTTCATAAGCATCCCTATGGGCAGATTCTTGTCCACTGAGCTGATTTGGGACTGGTTTTACAGGAGGGGCCGAGTCTGTTATTGGTTTGAGGAATCGCTGGTCTGAAACGACCCTGTCATGGATGACACACTCCATGAGCAGCCTTCCTCCATCCAGAGCTGATAAACCGTCACCCTCCTGGTCAAGACCACACAACTGAGGTTGTTGGATGAACCCGGATACTAAACCTCTCATGCTGAGCTCGCCGACCTGCCAGGGCCCCCTTAGCAAGTCAGTATCTGGAGTCAGATCCCACATATTCTCATAAATCTTTATTGTGGGACGATTCTCTTGAACTGTGCAGCTCTGCTCGGGACCCTGTTGATTAGGGTTGAGAACGGTAGGAGCGAGGGTAGCCGCGCACGGTTTGAGAAATCTACAATTCCTGTTGGCCGGGTTCCAACTGCTTGGTCATCCCATGGGAGCGCGTTGGAACAAACTGAACTGACATACCGCGGGGCTGAGCTGCGTTAAGCCGCACTGTTCGTCCAGGGCAGCTGACTTGAGCTCCCGATGCACCACTTCCTCTGCTCCTTCGGATGCTAACCACACCGGGGACATTTTATGAGAGGTAAACTTATCAAAGGATTCCATCTTAAGATGTGGGAACAATAGAGGCTCGGAGATAGACTTCTGGCATGTGACAATTTCCTCCAAAATGGGTTCTTCGTCATAGATCGGACTCTGGTCATATGCACCCAAAGGATTCACTGGAGCTTCTTGAAGACCTCCTCCGGTGAAGAGAGATTCCTCCTCGTCAGGCCCCTAGATAACTGGGTCATCCTCTTCCTCTACCCGACGGGGGTGCAAACTCTTCCATCGCCGTCGTGGTTGGGACTGTTGTAGCAGCTGGGTGTGGACGGTGGCAACGCCGTCCACCACTTTCTTCATTGTTTCCTCCAGTCGGTTGAGTTTATCAACCTGACTGGATTTCGCCATGGGGGTCATCATCCTCTCATATCGACGCCTGGCCCCTGGAACTCCGTAGATAGAACTTCTTCTAGATGCCATCCCTATGATTCTGATGGAAATCGTAATACTGAAGCCTTGATAGGATTAAGAACATAGTGCTCTGATAGGATCAGGATGCAGTGCTCTGATAGGATCAGGACGCAGTGCTCTGATACCAACTGATGCAGCGTGATTTTGGAAAACACATCACCCGCAGCCTTCACAACTACGCAGCGGAATAAAAATGATAAACTGGGGGATAATGAAACGGAACAAGGGGATAAACAGAATGCCAGATTGATTCTCAGAATACCTCCGTTGATTCTCTTCTTCAACCTGTTAATTGGCGCACCAATACCAGATCAAAGGCTCGCGATCTGTTGATTTCGCGCACGAAATGCCAGAGACGCGGGTTCAATCACGTTGTTGATTCTCAAAGAGAATACCAATCGAGAGTGGTTACAATGAACAAGCAATACGCTGTCAAGGTTTTCAATATCAAAATTCAAGTCTCCTTACATCCATACGTGAGGTCCCTATATATAGGGCGGCCACGTGAAATACCAAAAGAGGCAACAAACCCTAAGTACAAATATGGGCCACCGACACAATAGGCCCAAAAGGAAAATTCTAGAAACCCTAATTAATCGAATAAGTAAAAGAAATGACTAAATACAAAAAGGTACAATTATTTTGGGACCAGAAAAAGAGAGTGGAACACATTCCGAGTTCACGGAAGAAGTTCCTTAGCGTTTGTGCCCGCTGTCTTATTCTTGCCGCGTAGAAGGAGGGAAGCTTTGCCGCGCTCAACACTTCGGTCCTTTGCCGCGCTGTCAGTACCCAGACTTTGCCTGAGCTGAAGGCTTGTGTGTGTGAGGAGAGCCTCCTGCTAGGTAGAGTAAATGGGCCTTCCTTAACGAGTGTGGGCCCGGGCTGGTCTGTTGGAGAATACCTTTGGCCGTGTTGGGGAATAAACAGATGAGACTATACTGTAGCAGCTTGGCCGAACACTGGGAGTGCGGGAGCAATTGCCTTGACTTCTTAGAGGGCTGACAAAGGTTGGCTGGAACAGCTGGCATTCTGGATGTGACTTGTCGCGTTCAATGGAAACAACACTTGGTCGTTCCAGGACGGCTAAGTTTCTATGAGATTGTTGTAGCCCAGCTGTGGTAGGCAGCTCGGCAGCCGTGTTCTTCCTCCTCCGAGGGTGGCATAACCACTCTCGATAACACCAGGCCCTTCTCCTAAGATTATCAGCAACTATGGCCCAACAAGGGGGCTGGTGAACGCCCTCAAGGACTATCTGATAGTGCGGGGAGGGTTGTAGAAGATTGTTGTCTTGCGTGGCAGATTTCCCGTGCCGCGCAGCTGGGTAGTCTGCATCATTACGTTAACTAGTGGTTGCTGCTAATTACTGGTACTGGTAGGGTCCTTCTTCGTTACCTGGAAAATATAATTTTCCATAAGCTGAAAGCTCGTATGAATGACAATAAATAGATTTAAATGTTTTATACCATGGAATTCAAACATTACTTAATTAAAACATTTCTTATGCTCTTAAAACATTTATCTTTTCTTAATATATAAATTTCCAGTTTTATTTACACTTTACACTTTACACTTTAACAAATTACCACGGATTCCATAATGGTACTTATAATCACATTATTTCTCTTACTCGTTACAACTCTTACCTTTCCTTACAATATTACCAAATAGAATTTCCTATTTCCTCTTATATAAACAATAATCTGTCAAACCATTACGAAATTCTTATCCTCTAAATTATACAGCATCTAATACGATTCACGGGCATCCCTCGTAGTTTAATCTAGACGTTTGATGCTTATACCGAATAAACCAGACAGTGCACTATCAATTATCACCCCTAGCTAAAAGGGCCACGTGAAAAATATTAGGCGATCAATTGGATCAACCTAATGTACGTATATCCCACCGATCACACTCGGATTAGGGGATTGTCTCTGTGATAGATAATAATAGATTCGCAAACATTCTCATATCCATAGAGCTTTAAAAATAGTAAACATAATTCAGAAACAATTCCCAGGGAAAATGGGAATATTTAATAAAACATATTGGAAAATCCTTTATTTCTAAATTACTGTCACTCACCTGGTCCAAATGGCCCAGTAGAGGGTCCTAAAAATCAAATAACGGTAATATAATTACTAACGGAAATTTCTTAAGTAATTACCTAACTCGTTTATTCATTTATTTCTTCTTATCTCAGCATTATTTTAAATCCTTTACTTTGGAGTTATGCTTAATTAGACTTTTCTTACATTCCCTTACACGTTTCCAGGTCCGGGTGGATTTTTGTTGACTTTTGCTTCAACCGGTAGGGGGACCGGTACCACACCGGTATACCGGTGATGCATACCGGTCGGACAGTGGTTCGGATGCCAGTTTTTCTTACAGCAATTCCCGCGATTTGACCTCCAAAATCTATTTTTTCTTCTTAAATCTATAGTCACCAATGTTATTTATACCTAGAAATCTATGTTTTAACGCATATAAATGAATCAAGAAGACATTAAATCCGTGCGATTCAACTTTAGTAAAATTTTTTAAAAACTCTGATTAATTGTGTTTTATAAAGACCATCTTCCCCTACTGAAACCGAAGGTGCTGGGACATCATTGCAGGACCCTTCAAGGCCCTTCCGCACATATTTCACGCTACGGAACTGGGAAGACTGTGACGAAGACATGTCTTCCTTTTCACTTGTCGATTTGATGAAGAAGAACACGGGGTCCTGATCTCCCACAACTAAGGGGCTACACCTGGCAGCACTTAGGTGGCTGTCTCAACGTCGGTCGCTTGACATCTCTTCTACATCCTCCTAGAGAGGTTAATCTACCACCTCCCTAGGCAGCTCCCAAGGCAGCTGATCAGCCTCCCCACACCCGTCAGCGGTCCAGGGACTCTGCTGATCTGTCTAGGTTCCTCCCATTCTGAAGAGGCTGAGGAGGGGGGAACCCATCGACGGAAACAAAAGGAAAGTTGATGCTGATGAAGATGAGGACTGGGCTCCTGTCCTATTGAAAAAGGATGAGAGTGCTGTTATGAAGGGTGCATAATTCTTGATGGACTCACCATGCGTGGGCTTGTCTGCGTCGTGATGCTCCTTGTTGACGCTGCTGAAGAGACGAAGTACTCGTCTCAAGACCTGTCCCACCAATCTCTCACCTATTCCCTAAAGGTAAGGCGTCTGATCAAACATTTTCACTTGTATTTTTTATTCTTCTTCTAACTTGTATTTCTCTGCCTTTGGATAGGTCGTGCAGTGCTCGGTTGAGATGGATGCGCGGATCTGCCTCCTTAAGAATGAGCACACCAAGGATATTGATCGCTTGAAGAATGCCATGGCCTTGGCCAATAAGAATGGTGACAAGATGCACCTTCTTTCCCCAAAACACGAGGATGTTCAGATCACCCTGGGCACTGCGGGTGCTGAGGTTAAAAGGTTGGAGGCTGCTCTGGACAAGTATGAGGAGCAGAGGTAGGAGGAAGTGGCAGTTGTCCACACAAAGCTATACAAAAAGACCGGTGCACTGAAGGCAAAGAAGACCGCTCTAAATGCCGAACTAAAGGCAAGAAAGATCGAACTGGGTAAGTCACAACAGGTTTTCCACGATGCGTATACCAGGGGGTATGCCAAAGGATCCGAAGCGACCAAGGTTAACTATGAGAGGCAATTCCTCAAGCAGCTCCCATAGATGAGGGACTTCATCTTCACGGAGATGTGGCAAGTCTCCATGGATGCTTACAGTGTGGAAGTGGATTCTTCTCTGCGAACGGAGTTCCCGCTCCTGAGCAAAGCCTCATACATGGTGTTGGACCCCACTCTTGCTGAAGGAGTTCATGAGAGCTATGTTGCAGGGGCTACAAACGTTCCTACCCTTGAAGTTTCTCTTCCTGAAACTCTGGCTATTGGAGTTGTGGATCCACCACCAACAGATGTTGTTCAGCTCTGAAAACTTCCCGGATTTTATTTCTTTTTTGTTCCTATTGAATTTCAACTTTGTCTCATTTCTTTACCTGTCATGGTTGTACGAACAATTATAATCTTCAAATGCATTATCTTTCCTTTACTTTTGGCTGTGCTGCACATTTATTCCTTTATACTTTAACTTTTTCTGCAAACAAAGGTGTCCTTGGAACACCAATTTTAAACCTTGGGACATCTTGGGGCTTTCCATCCCCTGAAAATGGCTTTATCGACTAAGGATCTACATGACCCTTGGGTTTCTCATCCATTTTAATATTCCGGGCATCTTGGGACATATGTCCCCTTTAAGATGGCTTCATCAACTAAGGACCTCTGTGTGGCCCTTGGATGTCTCTCCCATTTTGAACGTGGGCCTTATTGGGCCTTCTCATCCCCTGAAGATGGCTTTTGATTCGGGACTAGTGCGATCCCTAGACTTCTCACCTAATTTTGAGATTAGTTCTTTGAAATTTATGGTCCCTATAAGGTTCTGTTCTCGGGAACAATTATCACTAAGTATTCTCTACTCAGGACCATTGACCTGCCTGGTTTCGAGATCAGTTCTTTGGGATTTTTAGTCCCCTGTAAGATTCTAACCTTAGGAACAATTGTCGCCAAGTATTCTCTACTCAGGACAATTGACCTACCTGGTTTCGAGATCAATTCCTTGGGATTTCTGGCCCTTATAAGGTTTTGATCTAGGGAACAATTATCACCAAGTATTCTCTACTCGAGACCATTGCCCTCTAGTGAGGAAATGGAGGCTTTTTTAGCGTCTGCTTCCTTACTACTTGCTTTTTACCGAACATGTGGGGATGGACTGAGAAAAAATTGGGACTTTTATTGAATAGTGACTTGTTGATACAACGGGGCTGAATACAACTTTACTGAAAAAACATTTTAAGATTGGAGACATTCCAGGTGCACGGGATGTTGATTCCATTTAGGCCTATTAGTCTGTAAGCCCCCTAGCCTGCCTTTCCAATCACTTTGTAGGGCCCTTCCAAGTTCAGCCCGAGCTTTCCATCTGCGGGGTCCTTTGTATTGCCAAGGACCTTCCTTAAGACCAAATCTCCAACTTCGAATTCCCTTGGATGAAATTTTTTGTTGTGGAATTTGGCCAGTTTCCCTTGATAGAAGACCATCTTGACAAGTGCTCTTTCTCTCTTGTCTTCTGCCAGGTCCAGCTGTACGGCTATAGCATTGTCATTTCCCCCTTGCTCCACCAGATCAGTGCGGATGGTGGAGATGTCAATCCCTAGTGGAATGACTGCTTCTGTATCGTAGGCTAAGGAGAAAGGTGTTTCATCAGTGGACCTCCTGGGCATCGTGCAATAGGCCCAGAGGACCAGGGGAAGTTCATCAACCCATCTTCCCTTGTCCTTGTCCAACCTTTTCTTAATGCCGTCAAGGATTGTCTTGCTAGACGCATTTGCTGGTCCATTGCATTGCGGGCAGATGACAGAGGCATAAATTTTTTTGATTTTGTACGTTGAGCAGAAGGATTTGAACTTGTCCTGGAATTGCATGCCATTGTTCGATACAATGGCGTACGGGATTCCAAATCTGATGATGATATTCCTCCAGACAAACTGCTCAGTGTTGTGCTCAGTGATCTTTGACAACAACTCTGCTTTAATCCACTTAGTGAAATAGTCTGTTTCCACCAGTAGATACTTCTTCATTCCTTTTGCTTTCGGCATGGGTCCCACAATGTCCATGCCCCACTGAGAAAAGGGCCATGGACTCGTGAGAGGTGCGAAGTCTATTTAGGGAGCATAATGATGGGAGAAAAATTCTGGCATTTCTCACAACTCCTGACATAGACTTTGGCATCTTCTTGTATGTATGGCCACCAATATCCCTGAAAGATGGCCTTATATGCTATTGAACGTCCTCTGGTGTGACTGCCGCACACCCCCTTATGGATTTCATAAAGAAATCATTGAACAAGGTCTGGGTGTACGCAACGCAAGTACGACCCTGTAAAAGACTTCTTGCAAAGGATCTTATCCGGCGAGAGCCAATACTTCATCGATTTGATCTTTATCTTGTGTGCTTCCTTCTTGTCGATGGGGAGTTCATCCTTCGCTAGGTAAGTTATGATTGGATCCATCCAGCTTGGGCCTATATCCAAATCAGATGTCTCTTCTGAGTCCTTCATTTGGATGCTCGGCTGGGATAAAGAATCGACGCTTACTGTGCGATAAAGCTCTAAAGATACGGATGAGGCAAGACAAGCCAATGCATCTGCATGGCTATTTTTTTGGGAGCTGATTTGCACTATTTTGGCCTACTTGAACTGTTGGATAAGCTTTCTGGCTACTGATATATATTACGCCATCCTGTCATCCTTTGTTGCATATTACGCCATTCGAAGTTCGGGGATTAAATTATGAATGGGGAAGGTGTTAGGCACCCCACTCGCCCTTTCGGTACTTTCATTTTTAAAAGTAAATCTGTTTGTAATCCGAAATAAATTGTTTTCTCGGCTAGAGAAATGAATAATTATTACTGATATGAATGAAATAAATTGAATTAAATGACTTACGGATAATAGTTGTTGACGGGCAGATTTCAGCACGGTTTGGTTTCTAAAAGAATTACGGGCGGCCTTTCGGCCCGGTTTTTGATAAGAAAGAATTGTTTTTGAGCAGGATAGAACTTCGGCGAAAAATATTTTTCTACGATCAGACAGAATTCCGACTGCGTTTGAGAAAACAATATTGTTTTGTTAATTTGGTTTTATTTGCGACAGTCG
Organism: Monotropa hypopitys; assembly: GCA_002855965.1. NCBI lineage: Eukaryota > Viridiplantae > Streptophyta > Magnoliopsida > Ericales > Ericaceae > Monotropa > Monotropa hypopitys. The sequence continues at coordinate 11,192 of NMUG010007373.1, forward strand.
GGCATCACTTCGACTGTGTTTTGGAAATAAATTTGAGCCAGACAGAATCTTCGGCTGAAAAGTGATTTTCTATAGTCAGACAGAATTCCGACTGTGTTTGAAAAATGATTTTATATTCTACGGTTGGACAGAACTTTGACCGGTTTTGAAATGTTTTATTTGTTTTATTGACTTATTTATTTTGTTTGGAAGTTCCAAATAATATTAAATGATCCGGCATGACCTGGGTCATAAAGCATTCTTTTAATCCGAGTCTGATAGCTACTGCAAGCTTTCACTTCAGAGTACGGATCGAGGAACCTGATTTTTGGTTTTGAAAGTGTTTTTAAAGTTTTTCAGTCGGACAAAACTTCGACCGTGAAGAATGATTTTTCTATTTTTGGGTCAGACAGAGCTTCGACTGCGAAAATGATTTTTATACTTTTGGGTCGGACAGAGCTTCGACCGCGAAAGAATTTTTTATAAAGTGTTTGCTTTTTTAATATGAAAATTCCACAGAATATCAAATGCTCAGGACGGATCCGAGTCATAAGGCATTCTTTTAATCCGAGTCTGATAGCTACTTCAAGCTTTCACTTTAGAGTATGGATAAAGGAATTTAATTTTTCTTTTGAAAAGTGTTTTGAATATTTTTTAGTCGGACAGAGCTTCGACTGCGTTTTGAAAAATGGGGAGGGGAGTTTATTTTCATTAAGTGTGAAAAATCCCATAGAATATCGAGTGCTCCGGACGGGTCCGAGTCACAAGGCATTCCTTTAATCCGAGTCTAGTAGCTACTGCAAACTTTCACTCTAGAGTACGGATACAGGAATTTTATTTTATTTGAAAGTGTTTTGGGGAAAGTGAATGTGAATCGCTAAAGAGAGATAGAATATATATATATGCATGGACATGGGTATAAGATATTATATATA
>NMUG010007374.1:0-12104 GCA_002855965.1 Monotropa hypopitys
TTTCCACTCGGCAATCGGCAACGGCTGAAGTAGACCCGCTGGTCGCTGATGCTCCGCCTTCACTTGCTGGCAAGTAAGGCACCTCGAAACAAATGTCGCCACATCCTTCTTCATTCCTGGCCACCAAAACTGTCGTCGAAGATCGTGATACATTTTCGTCCCTCCAGGATGAACAGCTAAAGGAGAATGATGAAACTCGTGCAATATACCCCCTCGACAAGAATCGGGAACGAACAACTGCCCAAGATAGCGCAAACTGGTATCCGAATGAATCATCCAACCTTGTTGAGCGTCACCACCAAGAAATTTTGCACGTAACACTGCCGCCTCTGGATCATTTGCCTGAGCCTCAATCACCCAACGAGAAAGCTCCGAATGAATAGATAGATTACATAAAGTGGCCTGCTCTCCGGTTTCCTCTACATGTAACACAAACGGACCTAAGTCTTCCATCGCCCTCCAATCAAGAACCGCCAAACTAGCCAAGTGAGACGATTTCCTTGTTCAACGCGTCCGCAACAACATTTGCCTTACCGGGATGGTAATGCAACTCGAAATCGTAATCTTCCAAATGTTCCATCCAACGCCTCTGCCGCAAGTTAAGCTCTTTTGTGTGAACAAGTACTTCAAGCTTTTATGGTCAGAGAATACCTCAAATTTTTCACCGTACAAATAGTTCCGCCACATATTCAATGCAAAAACGATCGCCGCCAACTCCAAATCGTGTGTCGGATAATTGCGCTCGTGTATCTTTAACTGTCGTGAACCGTAAACAACTACCTTTCCCCCTTGCATCAAGACGCAATCCAAACCATCGTGTGATGCATCACAATAGACCGAATAGCCAATCCCTCGCTCGGGAACAATAAGAATAGGCGCGGAAGTAAGCCGCCGCTTCAGCTCCTCGAAAGCCATCTCGCATTTTTCATCCCAAGAAAACGAAATACCCTTCCGGGTCATACGAGTCATCGGTCCAGTTAACCGAGAGAAATCTAGAATGAACCGCCGATAGTAGCCCGCAAGACCAAGAAAACTACGAACATCAAAAACGCTTTGAGGACGGGGCCACGAAGAAACTGCGTCAATCTTACTTGGATCTACCGAAACTCCACCGTGCGATACAACATGTCCATGAACCCACTTGTTAAACTTCATATAGGCCCAATTTCATGTAATTAAGTTCAATTCAACAAAAAGACCATTAATTAACCAAAAGCCCTAATTCATTGAAATTGGTCATACATGGATTTGGGGCATTTTATGCAATCAAGTGAAATCATGAAATTGACTTGCACACAATGTATAATAGGCCATAGAAACTCTATTGGAACCCTCAATTTCATAATTTATTCACAAACCCTAAGCCTAAACATGCTTTACAATCCATACACGAATTTAATCAAGGTTTATTCTAAATACCAAGTGAGGAGTATAGAATATAACTAGGAACATGATAAACTATAGAGAAATCCTACCTTGGAGCAACTTGAAGAAAACCCTAACTTCGGATGTTGAAAGAATGGAGCAAAAAGCGGGTGTCCCGGATAGATCGCGTCGCAAGGATCGTCGTTCCTCCTTGGTGTTTCTCGATTTGAGCTCGATTGGGCCTTGGATTTCAAGATTTAAGCTTGTATAACAATGGAGGAAGAGAGAGATGGAGAAAATAGGGTTTAGAGATAGAGGAGATGACTGAAAAATGGTCCAATTCTGGCTCCATTTCATATATATAACCCCTTAGGAGAAAAGACCATAACACCCTTAATGAAAACCAAAGTCTGCTGAAAATACACGTGGGGACCGGTCTCCGGGTTTTTGGGAGACCGGTCTCTCCCTCCCGTCGGCCTCTCTGACTGAACAGGGACCGGTCCCTTGATTTTAGGGAGACCGGTCCCTCTACACTTGGGACAATTCTGCTTACAAGGAGACCGGTCCCTTGATTTTAGGGAGACCGGTCCCTTTACCCAGCCGACTTCTCTGCATTAGTAGAGACCGGTCCCTTGAATATAGGGAGACCGGTCCCTTAGGAAAATTCCAGAATATGGAAAAGGGACTACCGAGAGTAATTTGGCCATAATTTCTTCGTTCGACCTCTCATTGAGGTGATTCTAGTCGCGTTGGATTCATAATCAAATTTCTTACCACGTTCAAGGGTCAACCACCTTAAAATCATACTAGGATTTTAAGATAAAATGAATCAAGATACCAACTCTAATTTAGGATACGAATTTAAATTCCGGAAAATACTTTATAAAATATGGGTCGTTACATTCAAAAATACAATCAGAGAGAACACCCTCATACACATACACTCACAAAGAGACAAATACAGAGTGTGAGATCACAGAGATATACACACATACAGTGAGAGAGATACACTATCACTTTTGTTCTTACAGATTTTATTTATGTGTTTGTACTCTCTTGCTTATCCTCGTTCTTGATCTTTTCCACCCGTTCGTCATTAACAGTGTTTGGACTTTTCAAGACAATGACATATTATCATTTTTCGATCACTATTGATCGTTTTGATTGGGGCACTATTGATTCCTTTTGTTTGGTCGATAATCTTTTAATGTTTATCGTATTCGAACTTTGCTAGATCATTGTTGATTTTTTTATGTTTCGTGAACTAAATTTTGTAGTTTGGATTCGCGAGTCATAGTTTCATGAGAGGTTAGTATTTGTGGAGTTTTTTGGTCACCATTAATCTTTGTAACAAGATTGTTCATATATTGATACGATCTTTGTTTTTGATTACCCATACGTGGTGACTTATTTCCGTATTACTTTTGCAACTGCCTTTCTATATTATTTATTGATTGCAATATTTTTAGAAAGTATTAAAAGAGTTTTAAAAAGTCTATTCACCCCCTCTAGACTTATTTTGTTCATTCCATTGCGTATTTTCATAGGAGTCCTACCCGAACTAAGCTTGATAATAAGTCAGTTTGCTATGTATTTTTGGGGTACTCATCCATGTCTAAAGGTTATAGATGTTATGATCAGGGCACTCGACATTTATATCATTCTTTGGATGTTACCTTTCTGGAAATTGTTCTATTTTTTCCACGTTCATCTACTTCAGGACATGCAACAATGGAACATGTTGAGCCAGATACTTCTATTCTGCCTCGACCTGTTCCAATTCTTAATCACACATATGATTCCTTACCTCATGTTATCACTAGCGATCCCGCCCAGGTTTACTCTCTTCATCCATGCCCACCTGCCCCCTTGCCATTGTCTTCTCTGGATTCTGGTAATTCTCTATCTCCTTTATATCGTCCTATTACTTCTCCTGATATCGCACCACCTGTTATTTCTCCCCGTTATCGTACTCGTATTTGTCGCCGACCTGCAACTTTTCTCCTATCTAACAGTACTAATCATCCCCTCTAGAAGTATATTTCTTGTTAGGGCTTATTAGCTTCCTACCAGTCTTTTCTTAGCCAAGTAGATTCAATATCCATCCCTCGGCCTATTTGTAAAGCCTGCCAGAATGCAAAGTGGGTGGGTACTATGTAGGCAGAAATGAGTGTTCTACAGGTTAATTAGACGTGAGAGCTTGTTGATCTTCCCACTGTTGAGCGGACTATTGGTTGTAAATGGGTTTTTAGCCTCAAGTATCTACCAGATGGGTCCATGGATCTCTATAAGGCACGTTTGGTTGCCAAGGATTTTACTCCTGATAAAGATTTTGGTCCCACCTTTGCTCCCGTGGCAAAGTTAACTACCATTCGTCTTTTGGTCTCGTTGGTTGCCACCTTCTTGGCCTCTCCACCATCTTGATGTCAAGAACACTTTTCTTAATTGTGCTCTAACTGAGACTATTGATTTGGACCCTCCACCTAGTTTTCAGCTCAAGGGGAGTGTTCTATCAAAGTATACCGCCTCTGCAAATCTATCTACGGTCTCAAGTAGTCTCCTCGTGCATGGTTTAGCAGGTTCAATGATGTTGTCCTTAATATGGGTCTTACTCAGTGTCATTCTGATCACACTTGTTTTATTCGTCGTCAGCCTCAAGGGAAGTGTATTATTATCTCAGTCTATGTTGATGATATTATTACTGGTGATGATGCCCTAGGTGTCTCATAACCTTCAGTACCTCAAGACGTGTCCTGGTCTATGGCTATTCTTCACAGCAGGAGAGTAGTCTGATCTCTCCTGCTTCACTGATGCAGATTATGCTGGCTCTAGGAGTGACCGATGTTCTACCTCTGGCTTCTATACCTTTTGCGGTAGTCATCTTATATCCTGAAAGAGTAAGAAGCAAACTATTGTTTCACGTTCATCTGCTGAAACTGAGTATCGTGCTATGGCTCAAGGCGACTGAGTTGGGTTTCCTAGTAACAGGATCATCTATCTTGTTCTGTGATAATAAGTCTGCGATTATGCTATCTTGTGACCATGTTCTTTATGACAAACTAAGCATGTAGAGGTTGATATTTACTTCATCCGCAAGAAGGTTTGGTTTGATATTATTGTATCAACCTTTATCTCCTCATCTAATCATACTACCGATATATTTACCAAGTTTGTTGGTTCAACGCTTCTTCAGTCTTCTGTTGGCAAGTTGAGTCTCGTTAATATCTTCGGTCAAGTTTGAGGGGGAGTGATGGAATTGTGAGATTTTTAGGAGATAATTGTGAATCTTGATTGATCCTCTTGCACAAAATATGAGGTTTTATTTTAGATCATGTTGACCACTTAATTTCCATATGAATTTGTTTCCTTTTTTTCTGGCTTCTCTTGGTGTATATTTATGTATTGAATTGTAAGTAATTAGAATCCAGAATTACCAATTTCTTTTTATACCGTAAAGAACCAGAGCAGGTTTGGTAAAAGTATATTTCATTGATATTGTGAACATATATTTATGCAAAATATACAAGCCATAAAGAGGAAAGTCAATTGTACAGTTCCTAAGAATAAGGAATACGATTGACATATACAAGCATTAAATTAAGGTGATGAGTCGATGATTGTGGATCTTGATGAAGAAAGTAGATCTTCTTTCCTAATAGTGTTTCTACAAAACTAGAGTCTGTCACTGAACCAAGTTGCCTGTGATAACCAATCCACACAAATGGAAATATCTACTTATTACCCAAAAGCAAAAGAAAAGAAAACAGAGTGTAGTTTTGTTTGGAAGCCTATTATCTAACAGTGGTTCCTAAAGACCAAGAATCTCCACCCAGCAGTGTTGGATACTTTCAAACTGGTTATTTATTTTCTTATCTTAAAAAAAAACGTTTTAACCACAAACGCAAGGGTCCCACACGCACGCCACCACAGAACACGTGAGGGAGTAAAGCAGGCATCAGTGACCTTACTCCTATACGGTTGCCCATAACACAGCGCGGATCGACCTCACTATCCCGCACACGGGCGGAGTGAGACTCGACCCTCAGACCTGATGGAGCAGCTAAACGCCCCGTATAGATATTAAACACTGAGATACACCTGGTGGTGGTGTATTTATTTTCTTATCTTGACTCCGGTGATGGATGATGTAGTGCTGACTTTAAAGCATTCATTTTATTTGACTTCTCAAATGATCTACCACTCTCGGAATATATATCTATATTATACCACTCTCTGAATATATATCTATATTATTACTCGCTTATGTGGAAAGCGACCTGAGGTTTATCATCTAGATGAAGACCAACTATCCCAGTTGTCTTTCTGGTTAATTGCCTTTCTCATAACAGTCTACACTATTATGTTAATATAATCCTTACACTATTATGTTAATATAATCCTTACACTATTATGTTAATCTAATACTTATTATGTAAGTAATGATTCGTGCAGTCTAGATTAAGATAATAACAGTATAATTTAGAAAGCATGACATATGGTGTTACATAGGTTGTTAAGCACATTGTGTTGGATATGATATAGTTGATTAGTAATGCTATGTACCTCTCTTATGAGTTATTACCTAACATTATTGAATTATGGAAAAAATATGCTACACATACGCAATGACAGACGTAGAAATTGGGAGGAGTATTTGGGTGCGGGAAGTGGCACCACGTGGCATACACACATGGTGCCCTACAGTCAATACCGGAGCATCGCACGGACGGCTTCAACATATGTAGCACGGGGCATTCGTTAGGAATTTTGTGGGCCCCATATCACATGTGCCAAAACAGCCCGCGTAGCATTTCGGAATTGATTGCAGAGCACCACGTGTGTATGACACGTGGTGCCCCTCCGGCATCCATTTTTTTTTTCAAAAATTGGACCTAGTGGGGACATCTTGCTAATAACAACCATGGAAATTTATTTTGACAATAAATCGTGAGATAATACTGGACTTAAACATTCATTAGTAACCACAAAATTTAATAATGCATATTTTTTTAAAAACAATCTAAAAATAAGCACATAAAATTTAAATATTCATTCTTTTGGTTTTCAAAGTATGTTTGGGTTTTCAAAGTATGTTTTTCGAATTCACCTACACGTGTTTTCAAAATGAGATAGTTTTATTAATAAAATGACTCTTTAGGATTTAACCCAGGTTTGGGATGAACGAAGGCTTTGCAAGCAATTACACCACAAAGGGGGAATCCAAGAAATTATATGGGAGGTGTCAAAATTAGAATAAATAAGTAATTAATAATAAAATTATTATATTAATAATAAAAAAGTACATCTATATAAAAACTACATAAAACAAAAACAGTTTATAGTCAATCAAACATCCTTCTCTATTATAACTCAAGAAGGATGGGTAAATGTAAGCATAAAGATGGATGTTATGAAGGTCGTCAAAATTATAAAGGGTAATGATCACAACAACCACCCTTTAAGGAACATCATAGCAGACTGCAAAATTCTTCTCGAAGATTCCAATTCCAATATTGCTCATATCACAAGGGAAGCAAATGAATGCCCAAATCATATGGCTAAAATCGGTGCAAATCAGGACAGTGAGTGGGAGATTATTACGTGGATACCCCCAGCTCTTGAGGATCTTTTGGCAAATGATATAGAAGCAGCTAAGATGGACGTGAATCAGTTGTAATTTCTTTTCTGTTTGCCCTTCTTTAGGGTCTTGTATTTTCGATGAACAAAAAAACATCAAAATAGAATTTTACGTTCTTGCAAACTGTGGAAATCATCTAAGATACAATCAAGATCCATTCTTGAAAAAAAATCTCTTTCAATATACACCACTTAGATTTTAATGAATGATCTCACTTAGTTAATTCTTATAGAATAACGGGTTCTCATGCAATGCATATACACACTCCAAGCACATTACATGAATGCAGTTTTCAAAAACGATGCACCCATTGAGACCAAATGTCTCCCCAAAGACCTACGTTTTCGAAATGAAAGCTCTGATACCAAGCTGTCACGTCTCGGAGTCTCAAACCATTTTTTTGAAACATTTAAAACTATGACAACAAGGACAAGTAAACTGTAACATCCCAAATTCCAAAAATACACTAAATGAAAATTTTGAAACTTTTTCTGCTAAATAAAACCTCAAGTAATATTTGCCAAAAACAAAATAAAAGAAACAAAGATATCCTCAACGATAAAACCCAACAGTGTCACAAGTACTCATCAACTCCCAAATAATATTATCAAAACGAAAATGCTAAACTACTATAAAATCTTCAATACAAGTCTCGGAAAAACATAAGACAATAAAAGTCTACCTAAAAGTACTAAGAAGAGTCTCAAACTCAAGGATCCTCCAAAGAACGATCTCATCCAAACATTCTCATCCATGCATCCATATACCTCCAGCCTTGTAGTGGATCACTAATCTTGAGACCTATTTCCAAGCCAAATACAAGGAAACAGAGTGTGAATATGATATTTTTAACTTCCAAAACCCAAGTAATATCATTGACAAAAAATCATGAATATGAGCATCAATGACTTTCATTCCAAAATGCATGTCATGCATGATGCTTTATATATACTGGCCAAAGCCCTTTTCAAAAGATTTGAGTATCCCATGCCCTGAAAATAGCTACTACTATGGGTAGTAGTTCGTATGCTCCGCGCACATTTTGGAGTACGTCCCACGCACCCGTTAGTCTTACGCTGGTTGCCAACAATTGGACTTGCTCAAGTTGCTAATAATGCCACATGTCCTACACAAGCATGCATAATATATATATATATGCATATTACTCTTTCCATCTCAACCATGCATCATGTCTATGCATATCATTCTTTTCATGTAATCATGTGCCTAACACAATATCAATAGACAGTTAACTTCTCATGTAATAATAACAGTTAACCAAAACAACCTTGCGAATGTACAATTAAAGATACCATATCCTTACACTCATAGATACCATTCTATTCAAACCTTCTCCTTGCCTTTGAGCGATGCCTCAATGCATTCCTCAATCGTCCCTGTCAAAACAATTAAAATTTTAGTCCACATGAATACATAGTTTGACAAGAAGATAACCAAATCATCAAATGCAATCAACTGAATAGATAACCATCTTTAAACAACTTATTGGAGTCTTTAAATAGCCCTAAATACCTTCCAAACACATCCCATGTCCATAACCGAACACCCAGAAAAATCAACAAAAATTGTCCGAAAAACCTAGCGGGGACCGGTACCCGCCTTTTCAAGGGACCAGTACCCGTCCATTCTCCCAACGGACTGCTTAAAAGGGACCGATACCCACTTTTTCAAGGAACCGGTACCCACCCCCTTCCCCAACATACTGTTCAGTGGGGACCGGTACCCCACTTTTCAAGGGACCGGTACCCCTAACCTTCCTAGCCATTCTGCTATATGGGGATCGGTACCCCACTATTCAAGGGACCGATACCCCTTGCTTAAAATTTGATTTTTGCAAAATATTTCTTTTGACGAACTAACTAATCTTTTCGATCTAACCGCTACACATCCAAAATCAAACCATCTCAAGCGTTCTTAACATATTAACACTAAACATATTCGATTTTGGGGTCTTATGCATCCATCTAACCCCTCCAATTTTATAGAAATCCAAATAGATCTAGGAATTTCTTCATAAAAGCAAATTTGATTAAGACCCTTAATCCAGCCCTAATTATTGACAAAATCAAAAAATGGAAATGGTAGGAAGCATCTTACTTGTGTTATCAACAACGTTGTAGAATGGTTTTTCTTCAATCGACCACTAATTCAACCTCCACAATTGAATCTCCCAAGCTTTCTGTTTGCCTCCTTTCTTTCTAATCTCTCTAACTATCTAGCCACATTAAGCATAATAGAATTAGGTTACTAATCTTAACCTAATATAGATTTTTAAGCTTAATTACTGTCTTGCCCTCTTTCTAACTCACATATTTACCCTCATGTGCCATTATTCCCACTAATTTATATTAACTATCATTAAACCTTATTTTTTACCATTAAATATTCCTTTATAAATTCCTTTCACTCTATAATTCCAAATAGAAAGTTATATTCTTTAATCTCACCTTTGATAATTATTAAAAACATTTAAAATTAATAATTAGATGAGACGGATATTACAACTCCTCCTCCATTAGAAAATTTTGTCCCTAAAATTTAAAGTAAGCAAAAAGAATTACCTGAAAATAAGTGTGGGTGCTTTTACCGTATAGCATCCTTTCTCTCCTAAGTCGCTTCCTCGACTCCATGATTTTGCCACAAGACCTTGATCAAGTGAACCACCTTGGAGCGTAATACTTTCTCCTTGTGATCCAAAATCTTCACCGGCATCTCTTCATAAGTCAAATCTTTATGCAACTCTAAAGGCTCCATTTCTAACACATGCGTCAGGTCACCCACATACTTCCGAAGCATATAAACATGAAACACATTGTGCAAATGAGCCAACTCTATCGTCAAAGCTAAACGATATGTCGTCGCTCCTACTTTATCCACGATCTCATACGGTCCAATATACCTCGGTAATAATTTCCCCTTTCCTTTAAAACGAACAACACCCTTCCACGGCGAAATCCACAAGAATACATGATCACCAACCTCAAACCATAGTTCCCATCGCCTACTATCTGCATAACTTCTCTGGCGACTCTGTGCAACCCGGAATCTTTCCCTTATGAGTTTAACTCCTTCTGAAGCTACTTGAATCAATTCTGGTCCCAAAATTTGACACCCGCCCACCTCACTCCAACAAAGTGGCGTCCAACACCTCCTACCATATAATGCCTCAAATGGCTTTCAAAACTGTTGTTGTAAGCAAACTCGATCTATGGTAAATAGTTTTCCCAAACTCCAGAAAAATCTAAAACATAAGATCTCAACATATCTTCAAGCATTTGGATAGTCCTCTCCGACTGTCCATCCGTTTGAGGGTGAAAAGCAGTACTAAACCTCAAAGATGTACCAAGAGCTTGCTGCAAACTCGCCCAAAACCTCGATGTAAATTTAGGATCCCTATCACTGAAAATCGACACCGGTGCTCCATGCAATCTAATAATCTCATCTATATAAATCCTGGCATACCGATCTGTAGAAAATGTAGCCCTCACTGGAAGAAAATGAGCGGATTTTGTCAATCGATCTACTACAACCCAAATCGAATCAAAGTTCCTCTTAGACTTAGGCAAACCCATAATGAAATCCATGGTAACATGCTCCCATTTCCACTCGGGTATTGGTAAACTCTGAACTAATCCTCCTAGTCGTTGGTGCTCAATCTTCACCTTTTGACAAATAAGACATCTAGCAACAAAATCGTCTATATCCCTCTTCAACCCTCTCCACCAATAATTTTCCCTCAAATCACGATACGTCTTTGTCGACCTCGGATACATAGAAAATTTCGAACTATGGCCCTCCTCAAGAATATTCTTCCTAAGTTGTACATCCTCTAGCACACAAACCCGGTTCCCAAACATCAACATACCATCTCCACGAATGCAAAACTCTGATTTCTCACCCAATAAAATTTGTTGTCGAATCTTCTCTAGAAACACATCATTCTTCTGACCCTCTCTAATCTGATCTATAAACAACGGCCTCACCACAAGACTTGCCAACAAGTCCTCTTTCAAACCAAAGGACAAGTCAACACCCAAACTGCTCAACTCAAAAAAACTTCCAACTCTAGCACAAGTCAAACATGATACTCGACTCACTTCCTTTCTACTTAAAGCATCTGCTACTACATTCGCCTTTCCCGGGTGATAGTGAATATTACAGTTATAGTCTTTAATTAGTTCCATCCACCTACGTTGCCTCAGATTTGAATCTTTTTGGGTAAATAAATATTGCAAGCTTTGATGGTCGGTAAAAATCTCACAAGTCACCCCATATAGATAATGCCTCCACAGTTTTAGTGCAAATACTACTGCCGCTAACTCCAAGTCATGTGTAGGGTAATTTCTTTCATGGTTTTTCAGTTGCCTCGAAGCATATGCTATCACTCTCTCTTGTTGCATCAAAACACAACCCAAACCATAATGTGACGCATTACTATAGATCACCAAATCATCAGTCCCCTCCAGAATAGTTAAAATAGGTGACGAAACCAATTTCTCTTTCAAAACCCGAAAGCTACTCTCGCATTCCTCCGACCAAACAAATTTAACCCTCTTTCTAGTAAGCATAGCCAATGGCATAGCAATAGATGAATTTTTTTTAATGAACCGTCTGTAATAACCCGCTAATCCCAAGAAGCTACGGATCTCAGTTACACAAGTAGGTCTTTTTCAATTCACCACCGCCTCAATCTCTTTAGAGTCCATACAAATACCCTCACTATAGATGACATGCCCTAAAAATACCACCCGATCAAGCCAAAACTCACATTTATTAAGCTTTCCATACAACTGTTTTTCCCTCAACTTTTGCAAAACTAACCTCAAATGTTTTTCATATTCTTCACTAGACCACGAATATACCAAAATATCATCAATAAATACTATCACAAAAGAATCCAAATACGGCTGAAACACCCTATTCATCAAGTCCATATGTAAGACCCCGATCCTAAAAAATAATAAATATAAGTATTTTATATAAATTTAGGAAATTTATATATCTATTTAAAGCCTTAAAGTTATGGTGTGAAGAGAAAGGGAGTTGATAGGGGCTTAAGTGAAAGAAAATCAAATAGGGA
>NMUG010007375.1:0-12103 GCA_002855965.1 Monotropa hypopitys
AAGTTGGAAAATGTTTTGGAACTACGGAAATGGTCTTCATCACATGCATACATATTTTATTCTCGCACTCGCATCTTTGTCCCAACTTGGAAAATATTTGGGTGTAGGCTTTCTCTACTAGGCTGTTGCCTAACCCTCTATTTTTAGGTACCAACCCGGCCGTCTAGCTTGGAGATTGGAGCTTTGAGTGCTACCCCTTGGGTACCGTTGTTTGATTTCCTTCAGTTTTTCTTTAATTTTAAATTCATGTACTCGGAACTATAATATTTTATTAGTTTGGACTTGTAAACTTAAACTCATATGTGCATGTGTGTGTGTGACATTCTCCCCTTCCCCTTTTATCTTCCGCACTTTTGAATGGGTAGTTATTTATCTTTACTTGTCCTTGTCATCTTTTACGTTTCAAAAACAAAATATGGTTTAAAATTCCGGGGTGTGACAACTTGGTATCAGAGCTTTCGTTCGAAAACTTAGGCCTTTGAGGAGACATTTGGTCTCAATGGGTACATTGTTTTAAAAAAATTGCATTCATGTGATATGCTTGGAGAGTGTATGCATTGCATGAGGATCCTTTCATTTTTACAAGAATTAACTAAGTGGGATATTTCCTCTAAATCTAGTGGTGTGTATTAGATTGATGTTGATTCTCTAGTGGACCCTTGTCTTGATATCTTCATTCATGTGAGTCTAGCTCTAGTAGATGATGTTTATGGTATCCTTGCCTCACTTTCGAGATGTGGATTCTTTACTCCTTTATCTGTGATTGATTCTAAATTGTCTTACCCCTCTATTAGGTATGTGTTCTAATACTGACTGATGAGGATCATCTTTTCTTCTATTGTCAATATGCCTCTCCGAAGAGCAGTGGGTCGAGTAAGGGGACGCCGAGAGCTCTCCATACCAGATGAAGGTAGTCAAGAAGTCAATGGTCAGCCTAACGTCTTCTCTCATGTTATTCCACCTGTTATGCCAGCTCCCAAGGGATTGGTCATTCCTAACCTTTTTATGAGGGAGTTTGCTGCTGCCATGATTGAGGTGAGCCGTGGGGATGCTGCTCCTAGAGAGGCTCAGGGTGATAGGGCAGTGGATGCCCTTAGTGAATTTAGAAGGATGGACCCTCCCAAGTTCAGTGGGGAAGGAGATCCTCTCACTGCAAATCATTGGGTGTCAGAAGTGAGAAAGATCCTGGATATGCTGAGGATCCAGAAGAATCATCTGACGATTTCTTTTGCCTCCTATTAGTTCATTGGTGAGGCCAATGAGTGGTGGTCTTCGATCATAGAGGCCTGTCATGATGTTCTTAGAGCAGCTGGGACCCTCAACCCTCTTATTGCCCATGATCCAATTGGGGAGATGACATGACTGGAGTTTGAAGCCATCTTCGACAGCCAGTACTTTCCAGAGTCATATAGAGATAAGCTCCACGAGCAGTTTGAGCAGTTGGAACAAGGCTCCATGTCTGTGACTCAATACTCTATTAAGTTCTAAGATCTGTCTAGGTTTGCTCTTGATTTAGTCAGTTCGGAAGAGAGAAAATGCAAAAGATTCGAGAAGGGTTTGCATTCCTCATTCCAAAGACTCGTGATGAGTCAAAGGATTAGGAATTTTACTGATATGGTAGAATGTGCCCGAACAATTGAGCCGAAGAAAGAGGCTCCCAAGGAGGTTCATATTTGGGAACCTAGGAGGCAGGTATCGGGATCTAGTTCTTCTTCTGGTAGTTGTGGGAGGAAGAGGAAGCACGAGCATTCCTGCTTTTCTAGGGGATAGGCTTCTCAAGCTAGCATTGCAAGTCCTAGAGTCTCGACTAGGTAGGAGGTTGTCTGCCACTGTTGCAATAAACGGGGACATTATCGCACTGAGTGTCCTTCGATTGTGGCCAGTCTGGTCATATCTCTAGAGGGTTCCTCAAGAAGGCCAGTGATAGGGGTGAGATGGGTTCTGCGCAACAGGCTCATCCAGCGCAGCATATCCAGATATGTCCAGCTACTTCGGGCCAGGGTTCTAGGATGGATCATGCCAGTGCTTCAGCTCCTGGTCAATCTTCTGGTCATCGTGGTAGGCAGGGTCGAGGTCAGTTCACTCAGGGCAAAGCCTATGCTATCCCTATGGTCACTCCTCCTATGGCTCAACAATAACCTGACACTTCTATGGTATGGGGTACGTTTTTTATTTATGGTTCTTTTGTGGATGTGTTGGTAGATTCGGGTGCATCCCATTCTTTATTTGGCCGAGAGGATGCCAAAGTGCCGAAATGCCAAGGATACGGAGGGACACGACACGGATATGCCGACACGCGAAGGATACGCCAAGGACACGCGGATACGGTACGGATACTCCGATTTTTCCAAAATAATTTCTGGAATTTATGACAAATAAAGGAGTGAACTTCAGTCACCGTAAGGATGTCTACAAGGTCCACGTCGTCACAAACGCGCGAAACAACGCCGAGATTGATTTCCAAATAAGATCGCAACAAGAGAGTCCAACCGATGCGAGTGAGGATTCGAAAGCAAGACAGGCTGCAAGGGTTGGTCACACAAACAACTGTGCCACCCGAATCACCCCAAACAACCACAATGTCACTAAAAGAAGAACCCAACAACTCAAATCTCATATACCAACCCGCGCGCACCAACGCGGTACCAGAATGACTAAGAAGTTTGATTTGAGATGTGCTGGACAGTCACCTTCTCAAAACAATCCTTCATGGTCAGTCCTACACCACATGACACGGACTACGACCACCCAGTCATGACAAACATCACCACAATCCAAGTCAGTGCAGTCGACTTTAAAGAGACACATATACACTACCCCAACACTCGCAACACAGCTGCACAACACAAAAGTGAACCCGTCTCACTGATCCCACCAACCAAAATCCAATCCCACAACACACTCTCAAAAAAACTCCCAAGGGAGACAACATCACAGAACAGAAGTGTCCAATCGCAAATGGACACGACGCCAACGGATACGACAACAATCCGGATTCGTACGAAGATACAGCGAACAAAGAACGAATGCACAAAGGCAACTTACGAGACAAAAGTGCACGAGACGAGGATATGATTCCCGAAAAACAAGCTCCATGAAGCAGACAAATCAATATGCGCGAGACGAACAACACATCACCGCCAAAACAAGCGCCACAACTATGGACGTGCCATGAACAATCGACAAGAAGATGGCAAAAGCCAGTAGTAACGTCAAAAGTTGGAAACGAGGAGCAAGAAGATTTTTCGAACAACGCACAACTTCCGCAATCGCCAATAAGTGCCAAACGAGGAACATGGGAAGTCAATCCGTACACCACCGACGAACAAGGAATCCTATCTACGACTAGGATAAGGCACGAGCGCACGCCAACCACGTCAAAAAAGAAAACGGTAGGGACCAACGACCAAGCACACTGATCCAAGAGAGTTGAAGAGACAATGAACAACCAAGGAACAACATCCACTCGCCGATCCACCAAAGGTTAAACAAGGAGGAATTCAATGTGCCGAGAAAAGAGACACACGGCCAACCACATTCCTCAACCAAGGCAAAGCGAAATAATCTCCTAAGCCACAATTCACTTCCTATAACCTCATACCAGAATGAGAAAACAAACTCTAACTCTCGTCTTCGAATCCCAGGCAAACACACGATACCTCAATCCATCAACTAAATTATTCCATCTCTCACAAACTCATGACTTCAAACCCAAATTCACATCTCCAGCTCTAAGTCACCAAACAAGGTCATCACACATCCATTTCTCAACCCCAAACCATTTCCTCTCTACATTATCGTGCAACAAGGCAAGAAACTCAAACACCGCTTCCAAGAAAAATCACAGGATAGTCACACCCACGCACTACCATTTCAACGCCTCAAAGAGAACCAAAATTTTCAACCCACTGTTCCAACTCGCAACTCAACAGTAACACTTCATTGAGAAAACACCAAGGCATACTAAAAGTAGGTCTAACACCCAATTGACCAATCGAGACAAATCCCACACGAGGCCATTTCCCAAGTCATTCCACAATCCAAATAACTAAGAATCGAATACCCAAATAGCCAACCATCAGTGGGCCTACACAACTCAGCCTTTTCCGAATGACCTGAAGTCACAACCTAGTGCTCCCACAAGAACAAGTTACCACGCTCAAACTTCTTCATCCTTCTCAATCAACCAAGAAGTACTGTGATCGCAAAGCACTAAGTCCAACACTAATCCTCAAGTAACTTCAAACCACAAGTCAAAACCAACTCTCGCATCAAACAAATGCAAAGTACTATCATCACTAACCACTTGGTACTAATTCACAAGGAGAACCTACTAAACCGAGGATACTTCACATCCCAAGTGAATCACACACAATCTCTGCCATGACAAGGCCTTACCACACTGAGACACCCTCACTTCCCAAGGAGTCACAATCGCAAGACCACCAAGTACTAACACATCAAGAAGCAACCACCAATCACACTCCCACAAGCAAGGTCTTTCTAAGGTTCCACCACTCACACAAGGAACCATACACACTAGAGAGACCCAATCAATCCCAAAAATAAACAACCATCGACCGCAAGGCTATCAAGCAAGAAGCCCACAACGTAACGAGAACGGGAGTCAAAACTCAACCACCAAGGAAGCAATCAAAACTAACGGCGCAAACAACAAGCCCCACAATCAAACTCACGAAGTGAATTGGGATTCAAGGCTCAGTCACAAGAGCACTACAACTTCCCAATCGCAGGGACGACTGTCGACCCGGCAACGTCAAGAAGAGCAACATTCTTCTACAAGGAATACCGCACAAGGAGTTCATCAACGACCACAAGAAAAAGAACTCAAGAAACGATTTTCCGATCACATGTAAAATCATTATCCTCATTAGTAGGGCAAACGAGAATCAAATCCACTGACTACCGCAAAGTCCATCATCTGCTACCAAAAATAGGCTCAAAAGCCACGACAACGACAACAAGAATCCGCTTCCTACGACGGAATAGGCCCAAAAGCCACAACTGCAACCACCAACGATCTAAATCGAGGAACAAGAAACCAAATTAACCCCAGAGCCAATGAAGAAACTCATTCACACTATAAGAATAAAGAACTAGAAATAGTTTACCCCTATATCCCAGAGGATACTACAGGAACAAACAAGTTCAACGCACATAACATCCTCTAGTAGATTCCAAGACAGGCTCGAAAGTCACCTCAATATACATAATGGTCAGCATCAAGTGGATCACCCTATCCATTGAACTTAGGAGGGTCTATACGCCTGAATTCCCAAAGTGCCTCAATCGTGTGGTCTTCCTCATTCTCCCTTGGTGCTGCAAACCCGCGATTGGCTTCGACCATAGCAGCCACAAGCTCTCGTGCAAACTGGCTAGGATTCACAAGTCCCTCCGGAATAGGAACCGGAATAACGGGAGGTGCCTCGTCCTCCAAACTACGCATACGATCGTTAACCTCTTCACCATGAGCATCCTGGGCATTCGCACCCTGGCGACCACGACCTATTCCTCTACCACGACGGTGAGCCATTTCCACAAAAGGTCACTAATACGATAAGAACAGAGCACAAGATAAGGCTCGAATAGATAGTTCAGTCAATGATGTAAGGCCCAATCAAAGAGAAGTAAGCTCAACGATATCAAGGATGGATTCGTATAGTCAATGGAATCAATCAATAGGGATATACCCAAGGAGAGGAATAATGCACAGATTTTACTCTTAACTTACACCAACCTATGGATCATTGCCAATGCATGCTCAAAACATCACACACACATGCTAGATGATGCAAACTCAAACTCAATGCAACCCATAGAGACTAAGAGTCACCCCAAAGGCCTAAGTTTTCGAAACCGAAAGCTCTGATACCAAGTTGTCACGCCCCGGATTTTCAAACCATTTTTTTGTTTTTAAATCATTTAATAAATGGGGAAACAAACATAGTTCATTGCAAATTAAAATAAGCCTAAGTACCAAGACATCCCATTTTACATAAACATGAAAATCCAAGAGTGAATGCAGAAATAAACGTAAAGCCCAACACATAGAAGTAGGGAGAGAGAGAAGTTTAGTTATTACAAACCACTACTCCTATTACAACCCAAAGGGGCTAATTTTTAAAATAAAAAGAAATGCATAGGTCTTCCAAAGGCTCAAAATATCACTTCGCTCCAAAATCCTCTAGGAGAGGTTCCTTATCTGCAGAATCTAAAAAGAAAGGCGTATCACGCCAAATTAGGGAAATATCTATCAACTAGTATGTTCTAGACTAGCGTGAACGAGTGTGTGAATGCACAGAATGATATAAGCAATATGCTTGAGACAATGCAAGGCAATGATCCAACTTCTACACTGTGACTCCTCAAGCCAACATAAAAAGGAGAGAGTGTTACCAAGGACACTAAGTCAAGTATCCATATAAGTGTTCCACTTTTGAGTTCGTGATGATATCAATGTTTGCAAGATATTATATGTAACGTGATTCCATTTCAAGCATAATCCACAAGTGTTTTAACGTCAACCTCGATAAATCCCGAGATCCCTAAAGATCAAGTCCATCCCGCATTTATCGATAGCTCACAAATTGTAATACCCGTACCGTTAAAATAATAATAATAATAATTAATTAATTAATAATATTCGGAGTTGAGAATAATTTATATAAGTGTAGAAAAATAAATAAATAAGATTCGGAATTTTTGTGAATTTTAGCATTTAAATGCAATTTTAACATTTCTAGTGGAACCAGGGGTAAATGTATAATACAATAGAAATTATGAGGGAAAATGATGTAATAAGGGGGTTGGAAGCCATGGGATTCGAAAATGCTACTGTAGGAATATCAAGATTGTGTGTATACACAATCAAAGGTTGTAAATCCTAAATAAATGTCTACAAATGCTTGGGAGTTACAAAAACCTATTCAAAAACTCAATTAAGGACTTGCATTAAGGGGATTTGTCTGTTAGAGAATTGAAAAGGGTAGAAAATATTAGAAACGGATGTGTATATGAAGTATATGTATACATATATTCCATAGAAATTAATTAGATGCAATAAGTCTATAAATCAGTCCATTGGAGTTACAAAACTCACAAAAATACCAAAAACAATTGAGAGAAAACGTTTTGGTGCTCTGGAAATCAGTCCTTGGGTTGAAATTTGCAAAGAACGCGAAGAACACGAAGAACACGTATCGCAAACTCAAAAATCGAATTCAATCCTTTGGAAGGTATATCTCTCGATTTTAAATTCATATTAGTGTTCTACACTTCGAATACAGTCTAGGGTATTTTATTCAGAATTTGTAGAGATCATTTACGATGTTTTCAAAGCCTTGGAGAAGTCCAAAATCGAGTCTGCAAAAATCACCAATCGCTGTCTGCAATCTATTGCAGACCGGTATACCGACCGGTATGCCGGGCGGTATACCGGCTGCATACTGGTTGCCTACCGGTCCCTTTAAAACTCTGCAGAAACTTATAATTCGATTCTTACATAATATCAGGGTTATAGTTATGAGATTCATAAGAACATTTTTCTGTTGAAAATTTCAGAAGAAAAGGTCAATAATATAGCCAAAACTCATTTGGAAAGAAACTAAGTTTTTCTTAAAAACCTGCCCAGAAATAGGAGAATTTGCCTTAACCGGCATGCCGACCGGCATGCCGGGCGATACACCGGTCTGGTACCGGCTCTGTACCAGTCTGGCAGAAAAGCTATGAAACTTGAAAATTTTGTTTAAGGATCAAAAGAATGTTTTTATAAAACATGATGGTGGACAGAATTATGAAAATTACAGAGGAAAATGGGGTAATATAATATAAGGAACTATAAAATAAATCCTTAGAAATTCGTTATATCCTATTGTTATTCACCACATGAGGCAACGTTGGTGACGTTTAGGAGAATTCACTTGCCGTATAGTTCTTGAAGATTTCAGTAAGGTGAGTGTGTAGATTTCAGTTTTTATGTAGTTTATCATGAATTATAACGTGGTAGATTGATAATATGGTGAATGATTGAATATTTGTTGTCTGTAGCTACTTGTTACTATGCTATGGTTGTAAACACATACTTTGTTGCATGTTAACTAAAAGATGGTGATAACCATGATGAATAACGTTCCCTTGTTACTGATTAGAAGATGTAAGAATGAATTACGATGATATCCTGCAAAGATAAGAAAAATGATAGTTGTTAACTCGATTATACATGTATTCTCAACGGTGTTTTACCATACTCTACGGTGATAAACAATAGAACAGTGATGTTAACAGCACACTTATGGATACCTTTGTGTTAGTACTTTTCGGTGTTTGACGGTGATAAAAGATGAATCTAATTGTTTAAGTTGACACATTTATACATAATTTCATGATGACGCTCTACTTTGCTTTACGGTGACACGGTGCTTATGGTGAATGATGAATAATTTAAACATACATGCATTTTTATGCAACACGGTGATTATATTCCGGCGACAATGTTGGGAGACGGTAGATTCTTGGCAACGGGCTCTCAATATTGTGTCTGCCTACGGTGATGGAATATTGTATTCCGACAGCAACTATTGGGAGACGGTAGATGCTTGGCAACGGGCTTCCCAATAGTGTGTTTGCCTACGATGATGGAATACTAGGGCTTGATATTATATTTGCCCTTAGCTAGAGGGGTTGATTGAGTCCTCCTTAGCATTGACAGTGATGACTGTGATAATTAAAAATTCTCAAATTATTGAAAGATGCACGTACATGATTGTTGTCACAATTCGCTTTCTTGGGGAGAGGCACAACCCCTTACACTGTTGTTATATAACTCTTACAATGGCCTTGTTTTAGGGGAGAGTCACAACCCCTTACGTTGTTGTTAAAACTTTTATTACATTGTATTGATGATTTACTATATTGACTGTAAATCTGACACTTTTGGATATATCTGCTTCTTGTGTTGTTGCTCTTATATCCAGATAAGAAGACATAGTGGGTTCATTTGCCAGCTGCTCAGGACTCTTTCTCTGGGGGTCATTTCTTAATCAGTTTCAGTCCTTTTGATCCTTACAGTTATAGAGTGAGGATGTGAGATAGTTTTTATGTTGTTCAGACTATCAGTTTTTATTGCTAGCAGACTACTCTTTTTATTGTGGGACCTTGTTTTGGTCCGATTAGATTGTCACACTGGGTACTTAGTGTTTGTGATTTTTAAATTTATTATTTCTTTAGTTCCGATGCTTACTTTCATTAAAATAAATGAAAAAAATTATTGGGTGAAAAATATTAAGATATTTAAGTAATGATTCTGCCAGAAATGATTTAATTTATTGGTTTTCCGGGATGGGTCGTTACAGCTTGGTATCAGAGTTCTAAGTTTGTAAGATTCTTGGAACCAGTGTGACATAGGATGTTGAGTCTTTGAGGTGAGAGATAGGTTGAGTCAGTTTGTCTTACTCTTCCGGAAATCGTTGTGTGTGTTACTTTGACACCCGATGGACTACCTTGAAATCTAGTTTGAAAATCGTCTGATCAACGAATTTTCAAATGAGAGGTCTTGGGAAGTTAGTCGGAAAAGCACAATTGTACCGGAATCCTGTGTTAGAACGATGTATAGGTGAACGATGGCAATGAACCCTTAGGTGTCAGATTTTATGGGTGCAAATTCTTATTTGATGATTATATATGACAGAGGATGTATGTTTGATTTTGGTGATTAATACATTCTTATTTGCTATGATCAGGAGTGAAATGGAAAACGTTGAGGATGCTGCTTCTAATGGTCCGGCCGTAGGGGAGGTGAATCAGTCCCCGACACAAGCTAATCCTCTGGTGTTGACAAATGCTGAAAGGGTGGAGGCCGCAATGGCCCAGTTTCTAGAGAATCAGGCTGCCTTTATGCAGTGGCAGACTAATCAGTAGGTTGGAGCAGCTGCCACGGGTCTTCTTGACCGTTTTCGCAGATTATGTCCTTCAGAGTTTGAAGGATCTGTTTCTCCGGTTGTGGCAGAGGAGTGGTTACGAGGAGTAGAGCGAGTCTTTTCTACGTTGGGAGTCGCAGAGGAGCAGAAGGTGAACTTGGCCACCTTCAATTTGAAGGACGAGGCCTTATTTTGGTGGGAAGCCTACAATAGGCAAATCACGATGCCGGTAGCAAGGGATGTTGTTGTACCTCCACGCGTGATGACTTGGGAGTTTTTCGTGAAAGGCTTCAACGATCAGTACTTTCCAGCTACTTACCGATTGAATCAACAGAA
This sequence comes from Monotropa hypopitys, assembly GCA_002855965.1. NCBI lineage: Eukaryota > Viridiplantae > Streptophyta > Magnoliopsida > Ericales > Ericaceae > Monotropa > Monotropa hypopitys. The sequence goes on from NMUG010007375.1 coordinate 10,272, forward strand.
TACATTCCTGTATTTGAAGCAGGGATCCATGACTGTATCAGAGTATGAGGCCAAATTCGCTGCTTTGTCTCGGTTTGCAGTGCCATTAGTGAATACGGAGGAGAGCCGTTGTCAGCGTTTTAGGCATGGATTGAATGCCAACATTGCTACCAGACTGACTTCGTTCAGAGAGTGAGATTATGCAGATCTCGTTGATATGGCGAGGCGAATTGGCAGAGATGTGGAAGGGTTAATGGAGCAGAGGGCCAGGAAGAATAGCTCGAGTCGGGGATGGCAGAGTAAGACCTCCGGTGAAGGAGGAAGTTACAGATCTGGGGTGAATAAACCCTCTTTTAAGAAGAGCTTCAATGGCTCTAAGTTCCAGGGAAGCAAAGGAAGAAGAGATGGTGACCAAGACCGCGGGAGTCAATCTGTGGGAAATGCTCCGAGCGGAGAGCGACGATGCTTTGGGTGCGGCGAAATAGGGCATGTTGTAAGACCTGTGTTGAGAATTAAGGTCATAAGTAAGATTTAAGAATAATTTGGGTTTAAATTATGTGATTTAGAATTTTATAAAAGTTTTGGTGGATATTTGGAGACTTATGGAATTATTAAAAGGCTTAAAATAAAGTTTGGGATTTAAAAAGTTTAAATTAAAGTTGGGGTCAAAATAAAAAGATTTGAAAATTTTTAAGATTTTTGGTCCTAGATATCGATACCTTGGGATGCCAAGATACCGATATCTGAGGTAGTTCTGGCAACCGAGAACCAGAAACCGGTTTCTTAGAGGTATCTTGGGATGACCTAAGATACCGATATCTTGGAAGACCAAGATACCGGTATCTGAGGTGTTCGGAGCAGAAAATGACATGGCGGAGAAGACGAAGAGGTGTGACGTTATATCCTAGGATATTGAATTTTGGTGTTGGGATTAGTCGTGCCAGATGTTATGGGAATCCAAAATACATTTAGTGATGTTGGAAATTGGTTGCTTAGACGGTCAATATAAATCAAGGCTGTGTACACAACCCCATTTCGTATTCATGCTCCAAAAACCTCTGTTAACATCAATACTTGATTTCTTGTGAATTAGAGTGATATCATTCGAGAGTTAGAGGAAGGTTAAAGCCTAAGATGATTTCTGAGAGGATTGGATTCCTTAAGTATTGAGTTGCAGAAGGTATTTCACGAAGAGAAACAGTGGAAGATTGAAGGAGATTGGGAACCCAACTGCGTCAAACCTTTGGAATTTTATTACCGTTAATTTAGGTAACCATTTTAGAATCCGAAAATACAATGTTGTAGAAAATTCTTTCTAGTTTCGGTGGTTCAAATTTGAGGTTAATCGGACGTATTTTGATAGGGTAATTTCGGATTTGAGCAAGAGGAGACCAGAACCCATTCGGCAAAATCTTTGGAATTTTAATCGGAGCATCTGAGGTAAATTTTTAAGATTTTAATTCGGTAAAGTTGTTCTAATCTATGTCTAGTATCTATGGTTGAAATTTGGGAGCATTTGGTTGAGTTTTGAAGGAAAAATTGAAAAATAAGATTTTGCAGCAAAACCTAAGTTTCTGCAGAAACCCATCGATTTGGGGAAGATGACTGAGATACCGGTATCTTGGGCTAGCCAAGATACCGATATCTTGGTCTGAGGTATCTGAGGAATAGATGAGCAATATCGTCTGCGGTTTCTGGAGGAGTGACCAGATAATGGTATCTTGGGAACCAAGATACCGATATCTTGGTGTTCGGGCAGAAAATGGAATTTTTGAGAAAATGTAAAATTTGGAGTTTTAAGTTAAAATAAGTCATAGAATATTATTCTAATGATAAAATTATATTTATAGGTG
>NMUG010007376.1:0-12103 GCA_002855965.1 Monotropa hypopitys
GTAACTGATCTTTACCAAAAGAAACTGCCTAGACAAGGCCAACAGGGAATTGTGTCAAGTGTCGACTCACACTAAGTACAAGACTCATTTTCCGTATTCTAAACATATTCCAATTCCCATTTTGTTCCAAGTACTACGTATATTCCATTTCCGTGCCTTCTAGTAGGAGCAAGGCAAATATCTATCCATCAAGTATTCTCAATAGTGCTTAGCCATTCCGTCATAGAGGGGATCAGTCCTCTACACGTCTATTCCTCGATTCCCCATCCGTTGGGAGGGTTTAGTACTACCCCCATTGCGCAATGTCGTGGAAGACCCTTTTCGGTACATCCCAAGGCCTCAACCTGAATAAAAGCACTTGATAATCCTCATTCCTCCGAAGAGTCGGTGGGTCAAGCCCACTATACAGTTCCAACAACAGTTTCCAGTCACGTGTCACATTTTACCATTTCCTTCAATCATTTCGTGTGACCTAGGGCAACACCTCCTAGTCAACGCAACAACCAAAAATGTGACTTTTATTCCGTTCTTTCCAAACTAGTTCCGTTTATTCCAAAACGTCCATTTCCAAAACATTTTCGTTCATTTCACAAAACGTGTCATTCGTTCACAAATCGTTCCATATTTTCAAAATACTTTCGTTCATTCACAAAACATTCCATTTGTTCGATTCATTGCCAAAAACATGTCAAAATACCATTTGACCCACAAACTATCCGAGAACGTCCAAAACAAACCAAAATCCCCAATTTGATTTCATAAAACGACAACGACGGATTTTTAACAAGACTTGGGGATTTTCACAATCGAACTCGGAATCGAACAACCAACGTCCTAGGGAGAAAACGTAACGACCCTAGACAAAACTCAACGCGACTAGTTTAAGTGAACGACGACACTTTGATACTAATTTTACGAGTATACAAGACTTGATAGAATTTCTTAAAAATGAACGAGAAGGTGGTACAACACCAATAGCACAAATGAGAGGGATAGAAAACTCTACCTCAATTAGAGTGTCTGAAACAATTGACGACAAGGAATTTGCTAGAAATTTGGGCATGAACCCGCTCAAAATAGGAGAACCGCACGAAGACGCCAACAACAACAACACAAGAAGGGACCCAAATATCACACCTCCTACTGATATAAATTTACCGATTAGATTTTGCGAGAATTTAAAAGAGTGTGCGGTATACCTGCCGATGCGACCACAAGCGGTGGCCAAGGCCGCGAACGTCGTGCGCCACTGATTTTCGTCGCTCGCTAAGACTAACACCTAAAATCCAACTAACAAGTTACAATCGATGACGAACAGACTAGAACACTGAACGAAGAGCAACAAAGACTTACCCACTGATGCGACGCTCAATCATCGCAGGACACCGCTCGCCCAACCTTCACGGTACCTCGTCGCATCTCCACGCCCATCTGTTGCCGCCAAGCCAGGCGTATAGATCTTCGCCGCCTCAACACTTAACCATCACTCAACACCGCCAATCCACCATTAAAGTCCCATGTCGCTGCCGCCACCACCCGGAGCTACCATCTCACAACCACACACACGTGCCGGCACCACCACCACCACAGCCCACCGACTACCGCGCCACCACGGAGTTGGTGCGCGCAGAGAGAGAGGGAGGATGGAGGAAGGCCGAGAGAGAGAACCGTGTGAGAGAGAGGGGGAGGAAAACCAAGAGGAAGGAGGGGGAGGCGCCGCCGCGCACAAGGGATGAAGAGAGGGGGAGTGGGCGCGGGTGAGAGGGAGGAGAAGGGAGGCTCGGTGAGGGAGGGATGGCCGAAGTGAGTGAGGGAGGAGAAGGGATGGGAGCTCGGCCATGGGAGGGGTAAAGGTTGCAGCGCTAGAGATGGCGTTTCCCCCCTTTAGGTTTCGCAGAAGTAAATCAGGGGAGAAGGGTTGGGGACCCGACTGTAAGCTTCTGTATATATATATATATTTTATTTTTCTTTTATTAATTAATCTTTTATTTAAAGAATTTCAATAACTCACAACACTTTTAAACAACTCCCGGGACCCCAAACGAACCCCAAATTTCACCACAAAGACTTGTCCATGCTCAGAACACAAAACCTCACAACTCAAGACTTGCCTCACTCAGACAGGATCGGTAAATTAAAATACGAGCTGTAGGGAACCGAAGGGCAACAAGATTAAATCCCAAAAAAAAGATTTAATAATTATTATATATATTTTTTGAAACAAATAGAAAATAATTAAATTTTCCGGATGTGACAAACTACCCTCCTTACAAAAATTTCGTCCTCGAAATTTCTAAGGTAGAAGAACCGAAACACACCACGACGAGGAGGATAACGCCCAAACGCACTGAACACTTGGATGGGTTCGCAAATAGAACCGACAACAACAACGAGGAGGTTTTTAACCAAAACAACTCCAACAACGAACAAACAATGCCAAAAGAGATCCGCAATTGACAACAATGTCATCCAAGACAACGCCCAACAACAACCGCAAACTGAACAAACCGCAAACTTACTTAAACGCGCAACACACCGCAAGGTAAGGAGTACATCACAAAATAACATACCAAACAAGAACCGATATTACACAAACAACATCGTACTCGAGAGAGTCAAGAGTTTCCAACGAGATGGTTTTCGCGCAACCATAAGTTCCCAAAACGAACAAACGAGCTAGAAACGCACCTTCTTGAACAAGAACACGACACGGAGGTCAAACCGCAAGAATATCGCCCCGAAAAATTCCAGAAAAATTCCAGAAAATTCCAGAATATACCACGACAAAATGTGGACATGCCGGGAAAAGTTCCGATTAACGAAATGCCACGGATACGAGGGGACACGGTATGGATACGCCGACACGCGAAGGGTACGATGCGGATATGCCGACACACCAAGAACACACCGAGGACACACCGATATGTCAAAGACACACCGAGGACATGCCGACACGGTAAGAATACGGCTAGGATACTCCGATACGCCGAGGATACTCCGGTACGGTACCGATATGTGGATACGGTACGGACATGATACGGGTACTCCGATTTTTCCAAATATTTTTCTAAAAATTTTAGAAAAATAAAAGCGCAGTTTTTGACTACCACAAAGAAGTCCACAACGACTTTAACACCACGAACGCGCAAAACATCCCCGAAAGAGATTTCCGAACAAAGTAGGAACAATCCAATCGATACGACGCATGGTTTGAAAGTAAGACAACCCGCAAGGGATGGTCACACAACAACTGTGCCACCCGACTCACACCAAACGACCACAACGTCACCAAAGGAAGAACCGAACAGTCAAAATCTCACAAACCAATCCGCACACACCTAGCGCAGTACCGGAATGACTATGAAGTTTGATTTGAGATGTGCTGGCCAGTCACCTTCTCAAAACAATCCTTCATGTTCATTCCTACACCACATGACATGGACTACGCACACCGGTCACGTCAAACATCACCACAATCAAGTCGGTACAGTCGACTCTAAAGAAACACACACATTCTATCCCAACGCTCGCAACACAGCTATACAATGCAAAAGTGAACACGTCTCACTGATCACACCAACCACAAACCAATCCCACAATACACTCTCAAACAAGAGCTCCGAAGAGGAACAACATTGCAGAACAGAAGTGTCCAAACGCAAAAGGACACGGCACCAACGGATACGACAATACTCTGGATTCGCACGAAGACACGACGAACAAGAACAAATGTAAGAAGGCAACCCACGAGACAAGAGTGCACGAAGTAGGGATACGATTCCCGACAACAAGTTCTACGAAGTAGATAAATCCATACGTGCGAGACGAACAACACATCACCGCCAAGACGAAGTCAAAAGAAATACCCAAGCATAATTCGCCTCCTACAACCTTATGCCCAACTGAGAAAGCAAACCCTATTCTCATCTCCAAATATCACGCAAGATACAGGACACCTCAGGTCATCAACCCAAACCATTTATCTCTACCAAATAATGACTTCAACCAACACTGGATTCTAAACTCTAAGTCACCAAATAAGGTCACTACACTTCTATCTCTTAACCCAAAATCATTTACTCTTCACATTATCATCCAATAAGGCAAGAACCCAAATGCCGCTTCTAGAAAGAACCACAAGACAGTCATACACGTGCTATCACTCCAAAACATCAAAAAAGAGAAAACTAAAATCCTCAAACCACTTTCCCAGCTTACAACATAACTACAACAACGACAACTCATCAACAAACACCAAGTAACCTCAAAAGGAGGTCTAACACTCAAATCACACAACACGTCCAACAACCAATTGAGACAATTTCAACACAATGCTATTTCTCAAGTTGTTCCACAATCTGATTAACCAAACAACCCAATCACTGACACAATCGGCTAACCAAATACCCAAATGATCAAGTAACCACCTAACCATCAATGGACCTACACAACTCAGTCTATCTCGTAAGACTTCAAGTCACAACTTAGGGTTACCACAAGAACAAGATACCACACTTAAACTCTTTTGTCTTTCTCAATCAACCGAGAAGTACTGCAACCGCAAGGCAATAAGTTTGACACAAATCCTCAAAGAACATCAGACCACAAGCCAAAATCAACTCTCACATCAAGGAAGGGTAAAGCATTACCACCACTAACATCGACTACTTGGCACTAGCCCGCAAGAAGAACCTACAAATCCGTGAATACTTCACGCCTCAAGTGAGTCACACACAATCTCTGCTACTACAAGGCCTTACTACACCAAGACATCCGTATTTCCTAAAGAAGTCACAACCACTAGACCACCAAGTGCTAACACACCAAGAGCAACCACTAGTCACAATCACACAAGTAAGGTCATTCCAAGATTCCACAACTTGCACAAGGGACGCGACGAGACTGAGAGATCAAATCAATCCCAAGAGCGAACATCCACTGACAACCAGGCTATCGAACAAGAAGCCAACCACACAACTAGAATGGGAGCCAAAATTCAACCACTAGGAAACAGTCGAAGCCAACAGGGCAAACGAAAAACTCCAAAGATCAACGTCCAGAAGAGAAGTAGAATTCGAGGCTCACTCACAAGAGCACTACCATTTTCCAACCGTAAAGAATGATTATCCAGTCATCAACGTCAAGGAGAACGACATTCTTCTACAAGGAATACTGCACGAGGAGTTCATCCGGGATCACAAGAGAGAGAACTGAAGAGACGGTTAACCAATCACACGCAGAGTTTTCATTATCACTAGGAGATTAAACAAGAATCCATCAACAAACCGTCACAAATCCATCATCTGCTGCAAGAGATAGGCTCAAAAGCCACGATGACGACAACAAAGATTCGCTTCCTATGAAGGGATAGGCTCAACAAGCCATAACTATAACCACCAACGACCGATATCGAGTAACAAGAAGCCAAATCGTCACAAGAGTCAACGAAGGAACTCATTCGCGCTCTAAGAACTAGGAACTCGAAACAGTTCACCACGACCGAGTAGGTGACAATACTACCAACAAGAGGATGTAACAGGAACACACAAGTCCAATATCGACAAGATCCTCTAACAATGCCAAGACAGGCCCGAAATTCACCACAACAGAGACATGATTTTACTCAAAATCCTAAAAGAACAACAACAAGACCAACTCAAAAGAGTAGACACCACGTATTTCCAAACCATTTTGTTATTTCTAGTAATAAAAATTTGTTGTTTTTATGATATCCATGCAATGCACACACATTCAATGCCTACAAACACATGCCATGCACCCTAAATGCAATCCCTCAGAGCTACACAAAAGAAACGGTGCGCTCATTGAGACTAAAGTCTCACCCAAAGACATAGGTAAGTCGGAACGAGCACTCTGATACCAACTGTAACACTCCCAAATTTTGAGACATATTTTTTTAGAAGTGTTAAATGTAGGTAATGAGTATCCAAACAAAAGGGTAAAGAACTATCTACCACACACACACTACCCATTACACTACTTATTACAATACATGCTTGCTATGAAATGAAATATAACTGAAAGGAGGCAAAAAGGGTTTTATAATACAACCATGTACAACAGTGTCCCAGATAAAAGAGAAAGGCCAAAATAGGATTTTATAAGTTAATCCTGTACAACGCGGCCAACAGTAAAGAAAGAAAAGTACAACACTGAAAGTAAAGACAACCTATCACTACTTTCCGGTCCAGCCTCAAGTCCTCTGAAGGATTCAACGGCTCCAAGTGGTAAGTCCTACAAAAGTAGAGGGTCAGGCACGACTGCCTGGTAGAGATAATCCATCTCCTACCGTCTATACTATTGGGATGCACATGTGTGACAGTGCAAAGAATGTAAATGATGCAATGCTATGGATCTCAATATAGTAAAACATTTCCTTTTCTTTCAAATTCTACGAAGAAAGCTTCCCATTCTCCTGAATAGAAATAGCTGAAGTCAAGTTTGAAACTTGCTTTTGAAGGTCCCCAAGTTGTTGAGCAATTTGTGCAAATGTTTTATCAGTATTGTATTTTGGTGGAGGAGCATAAATCATACCTTGATTTTGTATAGGTACAAATCTGGGCGGTCCTTGAGGAAATCATGGTTGAATTTGGTTTTGTGGTGGTCAGAATGATGGTTGAAAAGAAGGACCTTGAGGTGGTCCCAAGTTTTGTTGATCTCTCCACCTGAATGCAGGATGTTTTGCCCAAGCGGGATTATACGTGTTAGAATATATATTGTATCATTTATTCACCGCATTGACATCTACATTTTGGTGGGCTCCATGGTAAAGTTCCTTAAGAGCAGGAAGAGTTGGGCATTCAGAAGATTGATGGCCCGAGTATTCATATATAAGGAATACCTCTTCCACTCTTGTGGTCTTAACTTGGACTTGTTTGAGTTGTAAATTTTCCAATTGTCGAGTGAGTTCATCAACCTTTTGGTGAAGGCCAATGGGCTCACTAAATGTGAATTTGCCAGAACTACTTGGACCTTGATTCAACATTGCCCTTTCACCAGGGTCCAAATTGTTCCAAGCTCTGTCTTGCTCCGCTATGTGGCCTAAATGTTCCCAGGCCTCATCCGGAATCTTGTCCTCTAACTTACCATTGCACATCATGTCAATCATTTTCCACCTATTCATAGAATGACCGTTGTAAAATTAAGTAACCAATTGGTACTTATTAAATCCATGATGTGGAATGGTCATGAGTAAATCTTTAAATCGTTCCCAACTTTGATAAAGAATATCTCCTTCTTTTTGTCGAAAACTTTGGATTTGAGCAATAAGGAGATTTTTTTTCGAAGATGGGAAATATTTAGCATAGAAATCATCCAAAACTTTTTGCCATGTACGTAGACTCTGTGGTTCTAATGATTGAAACCATGCTTTTGCCTTATCCTTGAATGAATGAGGGAAAAGAGTAAGGTGTGCCATGTCTAATTGATGTGGTGTAGCCATAGAATTTACTAAGTACTCAAAGTCACGTACATGCTGCAAAGGATTATCGCACTTACGTCCATAGAATGGTATCATAAGAGTGTAATGGCTAGCCTTTGTAATAAAGGCATTAGCCTGAGTGCGTACAGGAAGAACTATGGCCGACTGTGGAGTGATATGTTCGGGATTCACGTAATCCCTCATAGTTCTAGACGATGGGTCCATTCTCTTCTCCTGTGATATGGTCTACCCTCAAAATTTGTTCTTCTCTAAAAGGAATAGGGTCCTCTAGAAGAATATCAACGAATGCTGAATCTTTACTCACAAGTCGCCATGAAGAATCACAGAACCAAAATTGATGATCTAGGGAATGAATTCTTTCAAATGATTGATTTCAAAAATTAAAAAGAAAGAAAATGTGATACTTACAATGATGCCAATTTACCTTGTTGTTTCTCTATCTGTCGCCTCCCCGGCAACGGCGCAAAAAATTGCATGTGCTCGTGCTTTGTAGTTTAAAATGCGCTTCTCCAAGTGCAAGGAAATACATTGCACAAGTATAGTATCTGGTAAGTTTGGAGTCAAATCTACAGGGAGGTGTAGGTGATAGTGAATTAAGGGGTAATTTGGTTGAAAGTTAGCATTGGGATGCTAGCCTTGAGGGTTTCATAAGATATTGATAATTACTTAAACTAGATTTAACTTAAAAGACTTAGATTATAAAAACTAATTAATACCTAAAAGTTTATAAAATTGGAAAATTATTTAAGAAAGAAGGGCAATGTTGAGGGTTCACTTAGCCATGGAAACATCGACTTGTGAATTCTCTATTTTGATAAATCAAGAGTATTCAGGCACGATGGAGATTTCCACTGAGCAATCACCAAAGGACTTACAAACTAGGTCTAAGAATAATGAGTAGACCTAAAGATCTACTCACTATTCATTGACATAGTTTATACGACTACAATTAGGATGAAACAAGCCATTAAAATAACTTTTCAACAATGAACTTTGTAAAAATTAAACTTACGATTCAACACAAAACTTAGATACAAAACTCCAAATTACACATAAAGATGAAAGTTCTAAGATAGATCTAAATTGCCCAGCAAGATGAAATAAGGCTTACAATTTATGTTCTATGTTCTACAGCAACAGAGAATGATAAGTTATACAGCAAAAGAAGACTTCTAAGTTAACAAAAATCATTCTAAGTTACAATAATGGAGTAAAAGTTATATATAGATTCTAAAATTACCCAGCAAAAGAGAATCAAAGTTATACAGCAAAGATGGAGTTCTAAGTTATGCAGCAATGTAATATTATAAGTTACATGTTCTATTCTACAAAATTACACAGTACCAGAGATATAAATTCCTCCTGCAAATTAACTGCTCTTGATCGCATACAGCCCTTGATCAATAACTGTTCATCCATCTATTCCGCTCACAAGTTGCCACATATGCTCTCTTCTTAAACCCAACCGAAACTTCAATTTTTTCATTATTCATTTTAATCTGTGACTGGTGGTTACTGGTTACGCCATGAATATGTGTAACCAGTTCCGCCAATTACACTTGCATCTGTAACTTCGAGTACTGGTTATGCTATGACTGGGGCTATCGGTTGCATAGCTTGCAGTACTTTGACAGAGTGTCTGCAGTCATTAGGCTACCGGTTACGCAAGAAATAGGGCTACCGGTTGCGTAGCTTGCAGTATCTTGATGGAAGTGCTTGCAGACATTGGGCTACCAGTTACGCCACTGAATGGGTAACCGGTTGCACAACTTCACATGGTAAGGGAATTAGTTGCCATCCTTATGTCTTCACTTAGAAATCCTTCTTTGCAGCTTTTGTAACTTCTTCAATGCAGAGTATTAGGCTTTTATTGAAATCAAGGTAATATATCCGAATTGATCGTGAAATACACATTTATGCTATACAAACACAAAAACATTAATATGCTCTAAAACATAAAAATAATCTAACTTCTAAAGTGTTAAAAGAAGCTATAGACAAACAATATATACAATGTTGTGTGTCTATCACAAGGCAATGATTTGATCTAGGTTGGCCTCAATACCTCTTCTGATAACTAGATGGCTCCAAAACTTGCCTGAGCTGACCCCAAATATACACTTTGAGGCATTGAGCTTTATCTTATACTGTCTTAGAACTTCAAACGTTCGACACAGATCGACAAGGTAGGAGTCCGTCTCCTTGAACTATACTACCATGTCGTCTATGTAAACCTCCATGCTTTTGGCAATCAAGTCTCGGAACATGAGTGTGGCCAACCTCTGATAATTTGCTCCTATATTGCACAGCCTAAAGGGCATGACCTTATAACAATAAAGTTCCAAAGGTGTGATAAACAAAGTTTTCTCCTCGTCAGGTTCATACATCGCAATTTGATGGTAGCCCTTATAGGCATCCAAAAAACTCATGCATTTGTATCCTATCGTGGAGTCCACTAATTGATCGATGTCACACACGTATTAAAATCTATACAATTTTATTTATATTAATTAAAAATAAAATGAGAGATTTTAGAAAATAATAAATATTATTTTAGATTTTTAGAGATATGATAATTACTAATTAAGAGTTTAATTAGTGTAAAATACTTATATAGTAACCTTTATTATAAATAAGTATGCTTAATGGCACGTAAGGATAAAAAGGATTAAGTAAAGAGTACAAAAGGGTCTTTATAGCTTAAAATCTGATTAGGGATTAGGAGTCTTACCCTAATCACCCATTATTCTTAATCATTTGTACTTAGGAGGCTAGAGAAGAGAGAAAAAGAGGCTAGGAAGGGAGATTCAAGGAATTGAAGGTTTTGAAGTAAGAATTGGAGGAAGAAATCTTCTTCAAACTTATTCACGACGTAAGTACGAATCCATTGATGTAGTTTTCATCCTTATATCATTTCAGATTTGACCTAGATCGAGTATTATATGTCAATCTCATTTTTAGAAGTAATTTTTAGATTTGGATGGAAATCTATGGTATTGGGTACTATTTAATGGTTGTAAAAGACCTAAAATTGAGTATGTATAGTGTCTAGATATTTAGAACACTTTAGTATGAAGGATTTTTTAGTTTCTAGGCTTAAAAATCGAGTTTTTAGAAGATGGAGAAGTTTTGGTTTGTCAAATTGCCAAAATAATGTTTTGATCCTGTCAAATTTGCTCGAGCTAAACACTTCCCGCTCGAGCAAAACTCCCTGGCTCGAGCAAATTAAGCTGTGTAAAAATCTTTAGAGTCTAGTGAGCCGTTTTGCTCAAGCAACCTCCTATCCGCTCGAGCAAACATTAAGCAAAGGTTGAGCGAAATTGGTTTTTGAAGGGTTTTCACGAGCTTTGGTTCGGGGTTGGACCTAGGATGTTTATAGAAGGTATTAGGGATTATTTTGGGGACCTTAATAGATAGTTTAGAATAATTACTTATTTAATCGGTAAATTATAAAGTCAAACCATATCGAATGTTGTTTTAATTTAGTGATATTGATTCAGGAGACAAGCCGGAATCATCTAAGGCGGCTTAGTATATTTGCTATTATGGGATCACATACTTAGTGAGTGTGTAGATGCCTTTCTATACATATGCTTTGAGTTGTAGTTAGCTTATTCTTGCATTGTTGTCACATGTTCACATGATTTATATAAGTGTTATGTGCATGAGTAGTGTGAAAGCATGTGGGTTGTGATGTGTAAGAAATGATGCATGTTTAATTCTATGATTCGTTTTACGTACATGCAAACATGAGAATGAAGGTTATTATGTTGATGCATATGGCATGTTGATGGCATGATGAATTATATGGTTTGGAAAGTGTATCTATTCTGTGTTTATATCCCATAGAAATGAATGCCAAATGAAATGAATCTTACAAATTGGTAAAGAATATAAAGTGGAACACCCCCGGGCATACTTTTGACAAGCTATTAGGCCGAGTAGGGGAAATCTGAAATTAATGAGAAACTTATAAAATACCATGGGCATGCTCAAATGAGTTGTTAGGCCGAGAATAGGGGTAGCAAGATGTGATAACACCTTGGGCATGCTGTAATAAGCTATTAGGCCGAGAATAGGGGTGAGAACATTGAATAACCATGGGCATGTTTTTGATAAGATGTTAGGCCGAGAAAAGGGTTTTGGGCTTGATTGGTTCACCCTTAGCAAGTGTGGCACCCTTGCTTAATGTTAATGAAATTATGAGAAGAGATTTGACATGTCAATAAAATTATAAGATAAAGGTACTATGGGCATGAATGATATGAAAGCATGTACTATTGCATGACTATGTGATAATGGGGAGAGGCACAACCCATTTTTGTTTATTTTGTTTCTAGTTGCTTTATTTATATATCAAAGTACATATATTGATTGTTGTATTTGACACTCCTAGATATATTTTGCTTATAGTTTTGCAATTTATATTCAGGTCAAGAGGATTTATATTAAGTTCTTGAGTAATAAAAAGTGTGACTAATTAATATGATTCAAATTAATATCTTTGTGATTCAATATTGAATCTTGTTAAAGCACCAACTCAATCCCTTTCGTTACACCTAAGGTTCTTGGGGTTCTAATCCCAAGAGGTCGAGGTTTCCGGTTTTGCGATGGTTCTAGTAACAAGATTAATACCGTAAT
>NMUG010007377.1:0-12102 GCA_002855965.1 Monotropa hypopitys
ATAGGATCCTAATTATATATATATATATATATATATATATATATTGCCAAAGTAAGTACCTCGTAGTTTGGCTGTTCTTGCTGCTGAACGCCGAAGACATCACCGTACAACGGCCGGCCAAACTGTCATAGAAATAACAATAAATACATCAAGACGAAAACAATTAGAAATTATGAATAAGATCTTAAAACATAAACAAAAAACAAAATGAAGACTGGAACAGGAATAGGAGCAAATTAGAAGAGTGGAACTTACTTCATCGACAGGAGGCTTGCCCCACCCTCCAGGATGGTAGCCAAAACTAGCTCCCGGAGGAATTGGAGCATTCAGCCCAGGAATTTTCAAATGTGGATAAGAAGGTGGTGGACCATATCTCTGAATAAATATTGGCCAGTCAAAAGGAAAAAATGAGATCGTCAAACTTCATTACCTTTCATCCAAGAAAATTTGAAATGAGATCAACTGACCTGCATATTGATGAGCCAGGGAGGAGGCGCACCTTCTGGCATACCAAGAGCTTCTTTTAGTTCCTGCGATAACATCCCAGGCTTCATCTCCCTTAGCTTTACCTGTAGGACATGAAAACGGCATTTGTTAAAACTTTTGCATTCTGATAGTACCAGTACTTCTCCTTTCTGGTAGTACCATTCATGCTAGCCTAGTTGTACTGTTATCTCGCCAAGTAATCCACCAGAATGAAACTTTCAACCTATCTCCTATAGCGAAAAAACTATTATCAATTCCAAAACCATCCTATTACTAGCCACACAAAAGGTGTCTGAATCCTTTAATTACACTAACTGAATTAAGTATAGTCTATGGAGCACGGGTACCGGTAAGGGATACGGGTACCGGTAAGGGATACGGGAAACAACATCAATCTAAAAAAGTAGGGTACGGGACGGCAAGGGTATGGCGAATTACTTATATTATTTATTATTTTACTATATTTCATTCTATAAAATAAAATATAAACCTATTTTACAACAAAAAATGACATAAATAAAAGTTCATATATCAAGTTCAACATGCCTACATCAAAGCAATGATTAGATTACCAAAAAAACAGCCCTCTTCTCATTAGAATTTATTTTATATGGATAAAACAAAAAATAAGTAGAAAATCAACCACAAAATAAGCTTATAAACAACGCTTATCACTCCAGTTCTCATCAGATTTTGAACAACGCGAGAGAAAGAGTGAGAAATTAATGATTAAGAACTGATGTCATACTCCGGTGGAATCAATTGCCGGTCGCAAGTCTTGAGCCTCCATGTCTTCTAAATTCTGATGTCTGATTGTAAATCTAGAGCTAAAATAGTATACGTGATTTATTCAAGTCTAAGAGAATAAGAATTACACGAGTCCAAGACTATTGGATTTGTTCATCCATAACCATTTATTTTAAAAAAATTACAATATTGCCCAAACATATTCATAAAAGTACCCACGAAGTACTAGTACCATATTCATTTAAGTCAAAACTACCTGGTACTTTTTTGTCATACTCATTGCAGTACCCGTACCGACGAAGTATTCGGTACTCATATGGCGCCATTTTCGGAGTACCGTGCTTCTAGAGTACAGTTCACAAGCATAGGATTGACCATGTCAGCAAGGATTGACAACAGGTTGAAAAGTAAAACAGCAGGAGATTTCAGGTAAATAGCAGTTCTTGAAATTTTGAAAAGGTACTGCTGCATAATCAGATGCCAAATGGCTAATCTTGGAACAACAGCTTGTACTCCTCCATACACCTTATGCAGAGACATGGTAGAACATAATTCTACACTAAAATCAGTCTCTGGAAGAATGTCGATAGAATATATCAATGTTTTGAAAGGCATTTCTAGAGCTCGTCTCGATGCTCGCTTTGAGGCAAGGCAAAAAAAAATGCCCCGGGGCATTGATGTTTAAGCGGAGAACCACAGATGTTTCCCAGTCGACTAAAGCGCACAAAGGTGTACGCTTTTCACGCCCTTCACATCCAGACTACGTAGGCAAATGCCTCAGGAAAGTAGGTTCAGTTTGTTTTTGTTTTCGAAACTTCAGTTAGTTTAAGTTATTGAACTTTGTTGCATAGTTTTTATTTATGGGCTTGGAGTGCATTTAAAGGCTGGATCTATCAATGCACTATGTTTTCATGCCTTAACATGCTTCTCTTGTGAATTTAGTACCATTAGAGCTTAAAATAACTCATCATTTTGAGTCAAATAAACTGAAGAAGACAGATCAGTTATAAGAGTTCTTGCTGAGTTTCTTTAATGACTACTACCCTGGCAAGAATTTCTAAAGTTGCTGCTTTTATATTGTAAATTTATCACAAACTCACTAGGGTAAATCTATAATACATGAAGAGAGTATAGCATATAAATGTGCTTCAATGTACGGCTGTAAACCTGGCATATTCCATGTTTCTTTCTTTCTCAGAATATCACAAACACTCTATCATGTCATCTGTACAGTCCTCCATGTCCATAGTCGATCGTCATAAACCAGACAGACTATTGGTTCTGAGATTATCCTAGAAGCCACAAAAGTAATATCTACTCGTCTAGAAAAAAAACGGGGATAGGAAACTAGAAACCAACCTGACAACCATAATTACCAAAATAAAGGGGTTTTGTATTTAAGTACAAGAAACCGTGTCAACAACTCAACCACCAAAAGAGCAATGTTCTAAAAGGCGCTAGGCGGATGGTCGAGGGGGACGCAGTGCCTAGGAGCCTAGGTGGGGGTCTACGCGGAGATCTAGGCAGAGACTAGGTGGTTATTTATTTATTAAGAAAACTAATATTTATTTAGTACAACAATGAATAATGCATGAAATTTTTTTATAACATCAAATATATAATATTTGTGACTTAAGACTCTGTTTGGTTTGATTTGGTTATCAAATATATAATATTTCTTCTTAGTCACGACGGACCACTAGGTGGGGCCTAGGCGGACCCAGACGGGGCTTTTTAGAATAGTGCAAAAGAGAATATGCAAATTTTCAAAACTGGAAATCGAGGAATGTCAAGTACTCCGGAAAAGCATCGAAATGAGGCCACAAATGTGTTTGTCTATCTACCGGCATAAGAACTGCTAACATAACCGTCATACCTCAAACTCTTTTCCTTCATGATAAAGATCACCATGAGCCGTTAGCTTAGGCTTAGTTTGATATTTAAAGAATGCATCATGGAGAACCTGCAAACATGAACCACAAACACATAAATGTCACTACAGTGCCAAAATGAAAAAGACAAAAGAAACCCAAAAGATTGCAAGTTCTTGTAACTAAGTTAACAAACTATCAAATTAAGATTTGAGATCAACCTAATAATTATGTATAGAGGGAGAGAGACCTGATAATCAATATCCATTTTCCCCATCCTTGGCTGCATCCTCTCACGTTGCTTCTGTTTAAGCTTCTTACTGTCCTCTTTCTCAATGTATGCCTGTAAGATGCCAATAAGCAATGCAATAAAAATATGCAATCAGCGACACACATTCTGAGTAAAGCTCGAACACACGAAAAAGATACTCATCATTAAAATCATGATGTAATGTAGAAAGAACCAAAGTATCTAAAACGAGTTGAGGGGAACAAAGAAATGTGTAGTGGTCATTGTCAGGATATCAAAGAAAAATGATATGCCTGGTGGACAACTGGCCTTACTGCACATATCTAATGAAACCAGCAACAGAAGCATTAGTACTCTCTAGTCTCTACTAGTAATTACTGCACTCAAGGCTACATAGGCACAGAAATTTGCACTGAAGTGTAAAGATTCCAATTCAAAGACAATTGGAATTCCTATTCTGTGAACAATCAGGGGCGGGGTTAAATAGCACAGAAATTGTGAAATTTTTGGAAATATCAATTCCACGACTGAGCAAAGGAGGAAAAGTCACGAGATCCATATGAAAAAGGAGAACCACTAAAGAATCTATTCTAGTCTATTCTAGTATAGAAAGGGAGAAGGCATTTTGGTGCCCTCATTTTTTGAGGCTGTGTATATTTTGTGTGACTACCGAAATGACCCCCTAAATTTAAACATTTGATCTTTTAAATCACTTAGTCCAAATCAACTGATATGGGTAAACCAGTAAAATAACTAAATTAGTAATTACATATCCTTGTCACAACACCCGCAATTCACTTGGTAACTACCTATCCCTACCACTACACCCACAATTCATGTAAAAACACTTTCAAATTAATCATTTTGAAACTACTGAGTAACTCACTAACTCTTGAAACTACCGATTAACTCTCGAATTTCGACATAAGAACTGATAAAGAAAAACATAAAAGGGCTTGTGGGCTAATAGGTCATGTGTTTTCTCATGTTTTTGTTGCATTCATTTGTAAAAAAATGCACGGTAGAAATGGAATTCAATAATTAAGAAATGAGAGCCTGGTCATGAAATGATGCCAGTACAACAAGGATAACTGTATGCTTACCTGTCTGATTTTCTCAATTCCTGTAGCAGCAATAAAATCAGGAAGTTGGAAAGGCTGTTTCTCAATACCACGCTTTCCCTGAAAGATAATTGAAACCAATGAGGTACATATAAACCAAACAAAACAAAACAAAGCCTTTAGTCCCAAACCAATGAGGCACATCTCTGAGGGAAAAAAATATAAGCCAATTCTGCACTCAAATCAGGTCAGTATAGCTAACTTCAGCCCAAGAATTATGCACAACAGAATCCTTAAATTCAAAATAGATTAATTTGCATCCTGCTAGAAACAAACCCCAATATCTAGAACGCAAAAATAAATGTAGTTCATCTCAGTCCCCATTTCCCCCTTCCCCTCTTTCAAATAACGCATCACATAATTGTCTCATCCCAACCCCCATTAACAAATAAAGAGAAACCATCCAAAAGTTCCCTTAGCCAAACACCTACATGTCCAGGCTCCATGATTGTCACAGCCGCTCCCCTGCAAGAATCACATATTTATGTATAAGAGAACCTACATTAACGCTATCTTCCCACACCCTCACCCTAATTCTCTCATTTGAGTATGCCACCAAACATGCATGCATATTACCAACAGTGAAATTGAGCTGGAGGGACTAACCTGTAAAAACTTTCGTTTCTGACACCAATGTCTTGGCACAGGCACTGTATTTCGATAAGATTTCAGAAATACCAACAATTTAGGGTCAGATGCAGTTGCATCCCATACCTGAAAATTGAACGCATAAATTAGTTAGATTGATGACTACAATGGTTTTTGTTAAAACTTCAACTACTAGAAAAAAATAATAAACAGAATTGCATATGACTAAATAAAATAAATAGCCTATTTACGCAATAACTGATTCCAAAATGTGTAGTACCAAAATAACACACCCTTGTCAGCCAACTTCCCTCCAAGCCTATCAATCATAAGGGTAGAAGTAGAACACCTCATAAAGGAAAAACCAACAACAACAACAAAACATTCTAAAAAGAGGAAGGGATTTAGTTTAAGCTTGCATATAAATAAAAGGGCAAACTCTTTAAAATATCTCTCTGCAACAAGGAAAAAACTATACTACAAGAACTATTTATCCAAATGTATGGACAAGACATTGACAAGCATAAAACTCACAAATTTCAGTAGAGAATTGCAGTGCAACTAATTGAAAAAAGCTAGCAAACAAACCAATGGAACAAAAGTCTTTCCGGAGGATGGAAGTCACAATGAGGATTCGTTGTGAAGATAACTCAGAATATTGGATTGGAGGATAGAGGAAGAAAGAGTGTTTCAGAGTTAATGGAAAGGTCCACATGAGATGGTCAAAAAGGTAGAAACATAAACAGTGGTACAACTTTAATTAAACATAAACAGTGCTATTTTCCCGGAAATTAAACCCCTGCAGGTGCATTTGAGAAGTTCTCCGTTGTGTAGAAATCAATGGATCAAAGAGAGAAGAAGATGGAGTTTTATCAAATGTTTTAACACAGTCGCAGAAATGAAAAGTTCAATTAGCAGATTACAAAGCCCAAGTGGGACATTGCCTGTCTGATAAATGTACCTAAGCCAACAAACTAAAGAACAAATGACTATAAAAGTCACATTTCCACATCCTCCTCACCTCAACTACATCAGGCCTCGAAGATATCTGCTTGAGTTCAGCAATCTTCATCCTCCGCTGAAGCTGAAATATAACATTTTAGCCCATTTCTCAAGGTAGACATGATAATAAAAGAAACAGAAACATAATAAATAGAACCTTTTTCTTCTTATTTGACACGCCTTTCTCTTTCTGTTGGGCATCCTGCTCTTCCTCTTCAGAATCTGAGTCTGCCTTCTTGTTTGAGGCTGCATTGGCAGCAATCTCATCCTTTTTCTCATTCTCCTGAATGAAGTTGATGGGGGAAGCTAATAACTTAAA
This sequence comes from Monotropa hypopitys, assembly GCA_002855965.1. Classification (NCBI taxonomy): domain Eukaryota; kingdom Viridiplantae; phylum Streptophyta; class Magnoliopsida; order Ericales; family Ericaceae; genus Monotropa; species Monotropa hypopitys. The sequence continues at coordinate 6,385 of NMUG010007377.1, forward strand.
AGGAAAAAGTACTAGCAAAAGAAAGATGCACAATTTTGATCAAAGGCCCACTTACCTCAGATTCCACAGTTCCCTTAAAACTGAATTTCTCAAAGACCTTCCTAAACTCCTCATCAAAATCACCGTATAATTCTGCCTTTTCTGGTACATACTCAACTTCAACTTGCTCCATAGCCTGTAAAGTGTCCAAAATTAGGGAAAACACAGAAAATCCACGTTAAAAACTTTTGGCACTCCTCCATGTTCAATTCTAGAGGACCCAGATTACTACAACAATGGAACAAATAGTACGCATAAAACAACAATATTTATAGGGACATCTATTGTGGTACAAGATTCCTCTTCTCACAACAGGAAAAAATGCAAAGTTTCCATACGGATAAAACTTAACGTAACTTAACAGACAGAGCCCTGCACATTCATCTATCCAATATCCATTACCAGGTAAGTCAAACCACACAATGCAACTCAGCAAATTCATCCTAGAAGGACTGGTTTATCTAAATTAGCTCATTGTTTTACGTTCCCAAGAAACAACCATCAAAATTCATCAAGTTTCCCTACAACAGCCTCCTCTGATCATCAAACAAGGTGTCAAAGACATACCACAGCACTGGAAACTGGCCACGTTGAAACAACATAACTCTTGCCAAATGCAACACATGGATTCCCCAATGTGACCAATAATTTATGTTAATTAATGATCTTCACATCTAGAGAGCAGGAGTGGACCGCACAACAAAAAGAAGTCAGTACAAGTGTAGTGTGTTAATAATCCCACATTGGTCAGTTTACTAATGTAATAAGCTACTCAGTAAAGGTTGTGTGTTAGGGTGAAATACAACACCCTATACACTTTTCCTTCTCTCTTCTTGTTTCACAACATGGTATCAGAGCCATGATTCTAAGAAGAAAAAATCAGCCCTCGATCCCATCAAAACCCTAGCCGCCGCCAAAATTCTAAACTTCTATACATCAAAACCCTAGCCGCCGCCATACACGTAACTCTCACCGCCGCCACCATCACCCTCTCAACCAGTTCAGCCTACTACCCTTGTTCCACCTACAGAATCACGTCTACTTGTCGCATCACCTCAACCTATAGTGTCGAATTAGCTCACTGCTCCCCCCTCCCCCTGGTTGTCAAATCGGCCTGCTCCTCGATATCCAATTCGTGAAAATCGTCGCCCACCGGTAAAATATCATTTGGGATATGTCGGGCACTTCCCATCCTATTTCTCAGTTTGTCTCTTATGATCATCTCTATCCACCTCTCTGTGCCTTTACCGTTGATGTGTCCTCTGTTTTTGTTCCCACCACTGTTCAGGAGGCCTTATCTCGATCTGAGTGGCAAACAGCTATGGAGGATGAAATGTATGTTTTACATAATAAGGCCACATGGGAGTTAGTTACTCTTCCTATTGGTAAGACTACTATTGGTTGTCGATGGGTATTTACTGTTAAGTATCTTCCAGATAGTACTGTTGATCGTTACAAAACTCGCCTTGTCGCCAAGGATTATACCCAGACTTATGGTTAGCTTATTCGGAGACTTTTTCTCCAGTTGTCAAAATTGCATCTATTCAGGTTCTTATATCTATGGCCGCCAATCTCGGTTGCCCTTGTTACAATTAGATGTCAAAAATGCTTTTCTGTATGGTGATTTGCTCGAGGAGGTTTATATAGGGGGTTTTTGCTCAAGGGGCGCGTTCTCAAGTGTGTCGACTTCGCAAAGATCTCCACGGTCTTAAGCAGTCACGAGCATGGTTTAGAAGGTTTAGTGAGGTTGTGATACAATTTGGTATGCACCACTCTCATTCTGATCATTCTGTCTTTTCTATTCAGTCCGATCGGGGGAAAATAGTATTGATTGTGTATGTGGATGATATCATTATTACTGAGGACGATCAGAGAGGTATTGATGAGCTGAAATAATTCTTACAACATCAGTTTCGCACCAAAGATTTGGGCAAGCTACAATATTTCTTGTGTATTGAGGTAGCAAGGTCTAATGAAGGGATTATTTTGTCCTAAAGAAAGTGTGCATTGGATATTCCAGAAGAGACTGGTTTGTTAGGATCAAAGCCTGTAGAGACTCCTATGGATCCGAATGTAAAACTTTATGTTAATCAAAGGGAGATATTTCCTCATCCATATTGTTATCGTCACTTAGTGGGCAAGTTAAATTATCTTACAATACACGTCCTGATATTTCATTTGTTGTTGGTATGGTAAGTCAGTTTATGGCATTTCCTTATCTTCCACATTAGGAAGCGCGTCTTCGTATTGTAAAGTATCTTAAAGTGGATCCGGGACGTGGTCTCTTTTATCGTTCAAATGGTCATTTGCGTGTTGAGGACTTTACCGATGCTGATTGGGCATAATCACCTTCTGACAGGCGGTCAACAACTGGATATTGTACTTTTGTTGCCTGGAAAAGCAAGAAACAAACTGTTGTTGCAAGATCTAGTGCAGCAACAGAGTATCGTGCTATGGTTCATACCACATATGAGGTTGTATGATTACGCACATTGCTTGAAGAGTTGGGATTTGGCGTACAATTACCTATTCCGATGTATTGTGATAATCAAGCGCCCTTTCATATTGCTTCAAATCCGGTATTTCATGAGAGAACCAAGCATATCGAAGTAGATTGTCACATTATTTGAGAACAGATAGGCAATGGTGTGTTAGCTACTCCTTTCGTGCCTACAGGAGCCCAGTTAGCAGATATATTTACTAAACCATTATTTAAACCACGATTAGAGTTTTTATGTAACAAAATGGGATTTTGTAATATTTACTTTCCATCTTGAGGGAGAGTGTTAAAGTGTGTTAATCCAACATTGGTTAGTTTAATAATGTAATAAGCTACTCGGTAATATAACTAAAGGTTGTGTGTGTGTTAGGGTGAATACAACACCCTATACACTTTACCTTCTCTCTTCTTGTCTCACAACAACAACCAAGCGATAAGCAAAAGAAATAAAACCAAAACACCTCATACATACGATATACACTCTTCTCAGAAGCGAGACCTCAGCTAGAACCAAAAATAAACACTAGGCTCCATTGCCATAGAAGTGTATTTCAAATAAATGGATTTTCCAATCAATGAGAATAAACTCAAATGTAGCTTGACCTAGGCACCGATTTCTACTTTGAGATTGGGTGCTTTATCATGATGAATTTAAACTGACATTTTAAGACGAATGATATGAAATCCTTCATGCTGTAGCTAGACAAGGATCCGGCTAGATACCAATCTTCTACCTCTACTGCATATTTCGCTTTTTAGTTTCACAAAGCTAAATACTAAGGATCATATATTTTGTTCAAATTGACCATCAAAGCCCCTCATTAAGATTCCATTTTTATCCCAAGAAATCCCTAACATGCCATCGAACAAAACACGCAAAAGCACTGCTAGTATTTAACAGATCTGTACCAAGTAACCACAGATTCATCAAAAAATCCTACGAAACAAAGAAGAAAAAGAAACAATAGACTAAAATACCTCCTGAGGATCGGCGTTGACCTTGGCACTGTTATCGTCGTCTTCATCAGCCGCAGTGTCGCTATCGTCTTCCGGCTGTCTCTGAGAGGCCTTGTTATTCTTCCTCTGCTTCCTCCTCCTCCTCCGCTCATTCTCGCGCGACTTCTTCACGGTGGCTGTGGTGGTGATGATAGGGTTTTGATGCTTCATATCGCCATTGGGGTACGAGAGAGACTCCGCGACGCCGTTAGCCACTTCCACCGTCATCTCTTAAACTTTGTTGTGCTTTTTCTTGTTGACCGATTGGGTGTTGAGAGTCTCCCTCTGCTTCAAATGAACTCTCCAACCGAGAGCGCCAATCGGAATTTGGGGGGAAATTTTTTGTGAATTAATGATGGGGGTGTACGATGGGAGAACTGGCATGAGTCGGATTGTTTCTGAGGCTCATATCGGAATTAGGGATGACAACAGATCGACTCGGTCCAGTTATTGTGAATATCAGTATATCCGAAAACTGAAATCGCGTCTGGGTCCGGGATGGGTGGAGCACTGGAGCGACGAGAGAGAGGAAGAAAACCCGTCGATGTAGGTGACCGTCGGTTTGCGTGTGCGGCGAGAGAGAGAGGGCGATGGAGAATAACTTATTTTCTCGTACAGTATACGGTTAAAGGGTTTGTTTAGGAATTGGGCCAATGCACTCTATAATCTAATTGGCCCAAATTTAAGCAAATTTGCTAATTAGCCCATTATATAACCTATCTATTATACAAAACACGATATTGTCCCAGTCATATTTTACATTATACCATTTATACTTACAATTGTCTCAGTCATATCTTTTCACCACGTCACATTTACACACAATCTATTATCTATTATCTATTATCTATTATACAAAACAGCATACTTGTTCTAGTCATATTTTTAGTTTGCCCGAATCATACAATTCTGTCTCAGTTATATCTTTTTCGTCACATCATATCTTTACACAATCTATTATATAAGATAGAATGGTATGAGCACATTTTTCATATACATTTTTATACATATTTTTAAATATATTTTTATACACATTTATTATACACATTTATCAAAAAAATATTTATTACTAGTGATAGCCCGTGTCGATGACACGGGCCCACAGAATAGAAAGCGCAACACAATACCTAAGAGTATGATGAAACTTCGGGTATTAATAGTGTCTTCAGCACTAATTCATGTTTTCGTCACTCATGGTTAGTAGTGTCTTCGGCACTGAAAATATATGTATAAAAATATGTATAAAAATGTGTATGAAAAATATATAGGACTCACCCCAAGATATTTTATATGATAAATATAATTAATGTGTGAAAATTGTGTCAAGAATATATGTATAAAAATAAATATATATATATATATATATAAATGTGTATGAAAAATATGTGGTGCCCACGTTATTCTATCTTGTATAATAGATATAAAATATCTTGGTGTGGGTCCCACACATTTTTATACATATTTTTATACATATATTTTATATACATTTTCATACACATTCATTATGAGTGCCGAAGACACGAATCAGTACCGAATATATTACTAACAAATAAAGTTTTATTGTACCCTTGGGTATTGTGTTACACTTTCAATTCTGTCGTCTTGTGCCATCGGCACGGGCTATCACTAGTTCTATATATAGTGCATAATACGAGGGTATGAATGTAATTTAAATTAAACGGTTCGGTTCGGTTAATGCTTAGGTTTGGTTAATGGTTCGGTTAATGGATAACCGTAACTGAATCGAACTTGGAACGATTTTTTTAGTACCCATATCCATATCCACAGATAAAATTTTGGTTACGCTTCAATTAAAAAACATCAATTCAGTTCGGATAACCATCTGTTCAGACGAGATTATCATCCTTAATCAGAACGGGGTTTAAGGCTAAGTGTGATGTATATAATAAAACGGGACACTATTTTTCAAAGATGTCAAAATAATATATCATTCTATTTAATTTTAACTTTTTATTTTATTTAATCTAACGATATATAAATATTTCTCTCACAGACTAATTTTTTAATGATACTTCTGTAATTATGTTATTTTTGTGAACAAACTTACAATAATCTTTAATTGTATCTTACTCTCTCCTTAATTATATTTTGTCTCCTCTTTAATTATATTTTATTCATTATTACTTAACATATTTATATTTTATCATTCCTTAATTATATTT